>VZQC01003804.1:2239400-2286878 GCA_009823505.1 Rhizomys pruinosus | reverse complement strand
ATATATATTGCTATATATATTGCTATATATATATATATATTGCAATATATATATAATTCACTAGTGGTTGCTAGATGCGGTTTGCTCAGTGATTGTTTGCTTCACAGTTTGGTTAACTGGTTGTGTTAATTCTAACTCCCCCCCCAAGTGTTCAACCTCTGGTACCCCTGTCAGATTTCCTTCCCTTGTTTTTTCCTTGGCCTGGCTCCATAAGCCCCTTTATGTTGGCATAAGCACTTATTTCTCAAAGCTGAATTGTTTCTATTTTGCTACCCTATATTCAGCTCATGGCTAGTAGTCTAGGGGTTCCCTCACTGGCTTTTGTCAAGAAGAAAAAGTTTTGGACCTCCAATCAAGATTTAGAATTACTTTTACTTTTTTATAAAATATTTTTATTGACGTTTTGTGTATTTCATACATCTTTCTTTTTATGTTTATCTTTTTAGTCCCCATGTCAGATTATTCTATTGTTTAATCAAAAGTTGTATGGAAGCCCTATTTGGCAACAAGGGGTCAGAGTGCTCCCAAAAGGGAGCAGCCAGTGTATGTGGATGGCCTGGCCAACCCCAAGAATAACTATGGTCATTGGCGGCTCTTCTTGACCATCTCTCTCTTTCTAGCTTCTTCCATTAAGCTTCTGGTCACTTGGTTATTTTACTTGTTCTATAGATGTACTGACCTCTTTAAATCACTCTCTGCCAAGGGTACTACTCATTTGAAAAGCTTCCTGAAGTATAGAGTTTTCTATGCTTTGTTCTAATAAAACCAGTTTCCCCTGCTTTCCTACTGGACACAGCTTTCACACCACTTCCCAGGACTTAGGGAGCAGGAACTACTGTTCCAAGAGAGACTATCTGCTCTGAGTGACAAGGAGAGAGCAGCGTGGGTTGACCCTCTTCTTGGGGGACTCCCTATGAGAAAACTAGGGTGAGGGCAACTAGGACAACTTATCTTCACCCGGTTACTTCATCTTTAAGATATGGAAAAAGAGAACCACATCTACCTACAAGTGACTGTCCACGTAGTGGAACTACTTGAATGTGAGGGGTGGAAACCCTAGGTCCAGACTGGGTGGTCAGAGAAAAGAAGGCCCCTCCCTGGATGATTAGCTGCCTGGGCAAATCTTCTATGTCATGAGGAAGTCAAGTGGAAGGTGGAAGTCAACGGAACAGCTTTTCATCAAAAGCCACAGGTTCTGACTGTTATTACTGAGACTCAGTGCTTCATTTCTGACTATATCTCATTCATTCTCTGGCCTGAGGCACAATTTGAAGAGGCCTTAACTGATTGTTGTCTTGCTGGGGAGAGGTCAAGCACCTGCCCCTTGCCATTCTGGAAGTTCAGCATCCTTCACATTCCATAGCTTGATATTTTGCTGAGGAATATAAATACGTGTTTTAAATGAAAATACACTTTGGGATTTCTCCCCCTACTTTACAAAGTCAAGAAGAAAAAATGGGGGAGGGGGAATTGTCCCCAGGGAATACACTTTCAAGTGCTAATAACTCTCATGGTGAGTTTCTAGGTCCTCTATATAAATAATACAAATAGAAATGATGCATTCTGGATCAGATACAGAAATCAAAGCAGTTTCTGAATTGAGCTTTGCCTGTGGAGGCGCTTTACAGCATCTTGTAGCCAAAACCTTTTAGGTAACCATCACCTTTATGCTGCTGCCCTAAGGGCTATCACGTTGTTCATTTCTTTTACAAATCTATTATTTGTTATTTTTATTTTATGTGAATGAGTGTTTTGCCTGCATTTATGTAAGTCCATCATGTGCACCCAATGCCCACAGAAGCCAGAAGGGAGCAGATCCCCTGGAACTGGAGTTATGGAGAGTTGTTAGCTGTCATGTCAGTGCTGGGAACAAGTGTTCTTAACAACTAAGCATGTCTCCAGCCCAATTTGTTTTGTTTTGTTTCGTTTTGTTTAACCTAAAGCTTTGTCCAGATAAGTACTTTGTAGAATGATAAAGCAAGTTTGATTCTTTTTTTGTTTGTTTGCTTGCTTGCTTGCTTGTTTTGTTTTTCTTTTGGTCTTTTTGAGACAGGGTCCCTCTATAGCCCCAGCTTGCCTGGAACTTTTATATAGACCAGGTTAGCCTTGAACTCATAGAGATCCATGTGCCTTTGCTTCCCAAGTGCTGGAATTAAAGGTGGGTACCACCACGGCCAGCATGCAAGTTTGATTCTTTTATTTTGCATTATTCTCTCTTTAAGGGAATTCCTTGTAAAGCTATCAAACATCGAATGAGGTGGGAGACATCTCCATCTAGACTCAGTATCTATGGGAATTTAGCTAAGATGCTGACTGTTCACTAAGACAGAAGGGCTCATCTCTGACAAAATTAAAATGCTTAAAATTTCCTGAAGGAGCTAAACAGGTTTAAGTTCCTGCAGAGTGTTTACTCGTTAAATCATGTTGACTGCCAAGTATGCTGACCTAACATTTGGATTGGTAGCACACTATGAATTTTGCAAGGACACATGTTACTTGAGGAAGAAAGTAATTCCAGAAATAATGCAATGCAGTTAGAATTAATGGAGATAAGATCCACAACAAATGAGAAGTTTAAGACTTGCTGTTAAATGAGCAGGAAATGAGATTCTAAATTGATAATTCAAATACAGCAATATTAACAAATGGTTTTCTAAATATTATTCTGACTATACAAAAATGAAGTATAAACAACATGGCTATCACAAAAAATCTCTAGGACCATAGAGATGGTTCAGTGGATAAATGTGCCTGCCGTGAAAGCCTGATGACCTGCTGGATGCAGTGATGCACATCTGTAATCCCAGCACTCTTACTACAAAATGAGTACTAGAGGCTGAGAAAGGAGAGCGATAGAGGAGCTCAGAGGCAAGCTAGCCTGGAGTACACATCATTGCACATTAACAAAAAAGGAGAGACCCTGACCCAACAAATGATAGAGGAGCTCACAGGTGAGGTAGCCTGGAGTACACATCATTGTAGATTAACAAAAAAGGAGAAACCCTGCCTCAACAAGGTGGAAGAGACCAACTCCAATCCCACTTTCACATGTGTCATTGCACACACAAGCTAACACTCATTCACTGTACATACAGAAACAATAGCAGCTCTGCTTTTAAAAGGAACTATATCTAAACAATAAGCACATGCTGATATTTGTCATATTTCATGTCACCAAATATTTCTTCCTACACACTTGTGTATACTGACTTTCATTGGTAACACTTTGTTTCTGAATTTTTAGTGACATAAGGTCATCTTGTTTTGCTTGATAAGTCTCTTTTTTTACATACACTTTCATTTATTTCTTTTTTTAACAGTAAGTAATAAGTTTTGAGTACAAGCATCCTTCATTGCAAAACCAATTTGCAAGCAGTCGTGCCTCAAACCCACACAGCCCAAGGCTCCCACCATCCAGCTGGAGGTGCTTGTATGTACAATCAAGTTGATCAAATAAGCATCCAGTCTATATTGCTGTAGTTTTACCATTCACCCCAATCGTAGCCTTTACATTCTACCACACCCCCTCTTCCACAGTTTGTTCTCTGGGCTTAGAAAAGGGGCACAGGTGGAAGAGAAGCAAAACAGTCTACTTTCTCTGGAGATATCATTTTGGACTCTGACCAGTTCTGGATGTTTCTTTTCATGTGCTGACAGTTTGTTCAGGAATAACCTTTTGATCCTACTAATGAAACATAGGCAATTAGATATATAGATATTTAAACAGTACTAATTATTATGGTAGGTTACTTTGGTATAGACACAGATGTTTGGATGGTATGCTAATCCATAAATTAAGTTTTTTCTGTAAAAGATGACAAGGTCTTACTGTGGCTTATAACATCTCCTAACCATTAGAGGATGTAAGCTTGTGGCATCAGCCATGAGTTATTCCTCCAAGGAGAGAGCTAATAGCCAATTAGATTTGGGATATACAGACATGGCTGCCACTGCTGCACAGTATTTCCAGGCAGGTGAGGTGTAGCTGATGCCGACAGAGGAGTCTTGCTTGATTCAAGAAGAACAATATTTGCTTTATTGGTTTAGTGGCCTTTGGTAGCACACTCTGGTATTCCAGAGACCAACTGTACACTTACAAGTGTGGTCTCAATACATCTTTCCCATGCTTATATCAGGTCTTTGACAGCATGGCCTTGATCGCCTTCTTTCTTTTTTTTTTTTTTTTTTTTTTTTTTTTGTATGTGTATGAATGTACTGTCTGCATGCAGGTCTGTGCACCCGTGTCGTGCAATGCCGCGGAGGTCAGAAGAGGGTCTCGGATTCCCCTGGAACTGGAGTTCTCCTGGAATTGGAGTTACAGACGGTTCTTAGCCGCCATGTGGGTGCTGGGGATCGAACCCGGGTCCTCTGCAAGAGCGTCGGTGCTCTTAACCGCTAGGCTATCTCTCCAGCCCCTATCGCCTCTCTTCTTGTAGGTATCCCAGTTTACAGGCAAGAAGCCTTTACCTTTTGGGGGGCTTGGATCCTCTGGCCAACATGTCCTTGGTAGAATAATCCGTTGCTGATATCAGAGCTCTCCTGTATTAATATATTTTGCTTAAATGCACAGCTTAGAGAGACTCTTAGTATTATATTTGGTTCTGAATAGAGGATCATCCTTTTCACAGTTCCTATGTCTATTACTCAAATAAAGAAAGCAGTTTTTACCAGTTTTATAAGAGATAACCTCTATAACAGTCAGCTTTAATTTACAGTTAGAGGCTGCCTTCATTACCATCATATTTTTCTTTGTTCTATGAAAAGGGGGTAAGAAAGTCCCTCATATTAAAACTTTGTGGCACCTAGAAGGTAAGGTTCATTAGGACTCATTATAAACAGTTGTTAGAAACAGGATCCACAGAGATGTTTGATGCCTTTAGCAGTCTGAGGCTTTTCATCCTTTTAATGCTTAGATGGTCCAACTTCTCTGCTGGTATTTCTTGGTACATCCTACAAAATGCAAGACTGTATCTTTTCTTTCTCAGCCATTAAGTTGGTGACGTTTTGACCTGTGGGAACATACAAATCTTTTCCCCATAGTTAGTTTTAAGATTAAATCAAAAAATTTTTGGCAAAATTTTAATATATAACTGTATCCCCCCTTTTTTTAATTCTAGGTTTTTATTTTTTGATCCATGAGTCTCAAAAAGGCAGTTGTAGTACACATACCTATAGGCAGGAATCAAGGTGCAAATTTCATTAAATTTATCCAAGCTGTTTTGGGTGACTGTATATTGTTAATTTGGGAAGCATACTTAACTCCTTAAGTTAAATTATCCTACAGGTAAAAGAGAATGTTACAAGATGATACTGTATAACACAAAGATTATAGATAACATTTGTATATGTTAATCCCAAAGTTATTGTTATACGGATTTTAAGTAAAACAAATATGAACAACAACAATTTATATTTCCAATTAACTCAGATGTATCACTGTTTTTATCAAAACCTGTAAACCAATGTTGTTTAATATAGACATTTTTACTTTTACTAAGTCCTAAAATACCATGTAAATTGGAGATAGAGTTTGTGCAAAATTGTATACTTGTTGAACTCGCGTGAATTAAATATACATTAATCGAATATAGACCCCTGTCCCTCTCCCAACCCACCCACCCCTCCCAATTCACCATTTTAGTCAGTTTTCTGATGCAGTCTTTCTGTTGTTGTTCTTTCAATATGCATCCCTCTAGACAAGAAATATTTACAACTGGGTTATTGACGCTAGCTAGCATCCACAGATGAGGGATACCATTCATCATTTGTTTTTCTGGGACTGTGTTACTTCACTTAACATAATATCTTCTAGCTCCATCCATTTACCACAAAGCTCGTGCTGTTGCCTTTCTTTACTGCTGCATAGAACTCCATTGTGTACATGTACCACATTTTCTCTATCCACTCGTCAGTTGAGGGGCATTTGGGTTGGTTCCAGCTTTTTGCTATTGTGAACAGAATAAACATAGCTGTGCATGTATTTCTGCAGAAAGATGAGTCTTGTGGGCATATAACAAGGAGTGGTATGACTGTATCAAATGGCAAGCTCATTTTGAGTCTCCCAAGGGTTCTCCACACTACTTTCCATAGTGGCTGTACAAGTTTACATTCCCACCAGCAATGGAAGAGTGTTCCCCTTTCCCCAAAACCTCTCCAGTACTTGATATCATTTGTTTTCTTGATCATGGCCAGTCTTATCGGAGTGAGATGATATCTTAAAGTGGTCTTAATTTGCATTTCCCTAATTATTAGTGATGGTGAACAGATTTTACGATGTTTCTCAGCCATCTCTAATTCCTCCTCTGTGAAGTCTCTATTCAGTTCTTTGCTCCATGTTTTGAGTGATTCATTTGTTCTCTTTCTTGTTTTTTGAGTACTTTGTATACTCTGGAGATCAACGCTTTGTCAGATGTACCTGCAATGAATGTTTCTTCCCATTCTGTGGGTTTTCTCTTCACTTCCTTTATTGTTTCTTTTGATATACAGAAGCTTTTGAGTTTAATGAGGTCCCATTTGTCAATTGTTGATCTTATTTCTTGTGCAGCTGCTGTCTGATTTAGGAAGTCTTTTCCTACGCTTATGTCTTGTAGTCTGCTGCCAAATTTTTCTTCTATCACCTCCAGAGTTTTAGGTTTCACATTGAGGTCTTTGATCTATCTGGAATAGACTTTTGTACAGGCCAAGAGGTAGGGTTTTAATTTCATTCTTCTACAGGTGGTGATCCAGTTTTACCAACACCACTTGCTGAAGATGCTGTCTTTCCTCCATTGTGTCTTCTTGGCCCCCTTGTCAAATATGAGGTGGCTGAAATTGTATGTGTTCAGGTTTGGATCTTCAGTTTGTTCCATTGGTCAAATGGTCTGTTTTTGTGCCAGTACCAGGCTGTTTTTATGACTATAGCCCTGTAGTATAGTTTGAAATCTGGTATGAAGAGCTCTCCCCTGTATTGCTCTTTTCACTCAGGGTTGCTTTGGCTATTCAGGTTCTTTTGTTTTTCCAAATGAATTTAAGGACTTTTTTCCAAGCCTGTGAAGAAACTCTTGGGGATTTTGATTGGGATTGCATTAAATATGTACAAGTGTTTGGGTAGAATGGACATTTTTACTATATTTATTTTCCCAATCCATGAGCATGGGACATTTGTCCATCTTCTGATGTCTTCCTTAATCTCCTTCTTCAGGGGTTTAAAATTTTTGTTGTGGAGATCCTTGGTGTCTTTGGTTAGGTTTGTTCCTAGGTATTTTATTGGTTTTGAGGCTATTGTGAGTGGGAAGGTCTCCTTGTATTCCTTCTTCAGTTGCTTGTTGTTAGTGTAAAGAAAGGCTAGTGATTTTTCTAGGTTTATTTTGTATCCTTCCACTTTACTGAAGCTCTTTATCATTTCTAGGCATTTTCTGGTGGAGTTCTTAGCATCCCTTAAGTAAATGATCATGTCACCAGCAAAAAGGGATAGCTTGACTTCCTTTTTTCCAATTAGAACTCCTTTAATTTCCTTTTCTTGCCTTATTGCCCCAGCAAGGGTTTCAAGCACTATATCGAAAAGGAGTGGTGACAGGGGGCAGACTTGCCAAGTTCCTACCTTTAAGGGGAATGCTTCTGTTTTTTCCCCCATTTAGGATGATATTGGCTGTGGGTTTCCTGTATATGGCTTTGATAACATTGAGGAATGATGCCTCCAATTCAATTCCCTCTAGGACTATAAGCATGAAGGGATGTTGGATTTTGTCAAAGGCTTTTTCTGCATCAATTGAGATGATCGTATGGTTTTTATTTTCTTTCAATCAATTTATAAGTTTGTTGATATTTATTGATTTTTGTATGTTGAACCATCCCTGCATTTCTGGTATGAATCCAACTTGGTCATAGTGAATGATCTTCTTGATGTAGTTCTGCATGGGATTTGCAAGTATTTTAGTTAGAATTTTTGCATCTGTGTTCATTAAGGAAATGGGTCTATAGTTCTCCTTTTTTATTGTATCTTTGCCTGGTTTTGGTAATAGCGTGATGCTGGCTTCATAGAAGGAATCTGGGAGAACTCCCTCCATTTGTATCCTCTAAACAATTTAAGTAGTAATGGTTGTAAGTCTTTTTGAAATATTTTATAGAATTCTGCCATGAAACCATCTGGGCCTGGGCATTTTTGGTTGGGTGGCTTCTTACTACATCTTCAATTTCTTCATATATTATTGGTCTATTTAAGCTGTCGATCTCTTCTTGGTTGAGCTTTGGTGATTCCCAGGATTTCAGATATTCATCCATTTCTTCTAGGTTTTCAAACTTAGTAGAGTATAGGTTTTTGAAGTATTCCCATATGATTGTCTGGATCTTTTCATTGTCTGTCGTGATATTTCCCCTTTCATCACAGATTCTATTGATTTGGAGTTGTTCCTTCTTTCTTTTGATTAACTGGTCTAGAGGTCTGTCTATCTTGTTTATTGTCTCAAAGAACCAACTATTGGATTCATTGATTTTTTTTGTATTGTTTTCTTTGTTTCTATTTCATTGATCTCTGCTTTGATTTTTGTTATTTCTTCTTGTCTGCTGTGTTTAGGACTCATTTGTTGTCTCTCAAGTATTCTTAGCTGCAGCGTTAGATCATTCACTTGTGCTCTTTCTGTTTTTTTAATGTAGGTGCTTAGAGCTATAAACTTCCCTCTTAGTACTGCTTTTAAAGTGTCCCATAGATTTTGCTGTGTTGTTTTATCATTGTCATTCAGCTCCAGGAATGTTTTTATTTCTTATTTCTTCATTGACCCATTCATTATTTAGGAGAGTGTTTTTTAGTCTCCATGTATTCTTGTAGGTTGTAGGGCTTATCCTGGTGCTGATATTGAGTTTTATTGCACTGTAGTCTGATAGAATGCATGAGATTATTTCAATCTTTTTGTATTTGTTGAGTTTTTTCCTGTGTCTCAGTATATGGTCTATTTTGGAGAATGTTCCATGGGGTGCTGAGTAGAAAGTGCATTCTCTGGTATTTGGGTGGAATATTCGATAGATTTCTGTGAGGTCCATTAGGTGTATTGTATCATTCAGTTCAGATGTCTCTGTTTATCCTTTGTCCTGTTGATCTGTCTAAAGGACTTAGTGGTGTATTGAAGTCCCCTACTATTAGTGTGCTGGGTTAATCTGTGCCTTGAGGTCCTGAAGAATTGTCTTTATAAAGTTTGGTGCACCAGAGTTTGGTGCATATATATTCATGATTGTGAGATCTTCATCATCAATTGTTCCTTTAATAAATATGCAATGTCCCTCTTTGTCTCTTTTGATTTCTTTTGCTTTCAAGTCTATTTTGTCTGAAATTAGAATGGCAACACCTGCTTTCTTTGTGGTACCATTTCCTTGGAATATTTTCTTCCTTCCCTTCACCTTAAGTTGGTGCCTATCCTTGAAATTGAGATGGGTTTCTTGTAGACAGCATATAGATGGGTTTTGTTTCCTAATCCATTCTCCCAGTCTATGGTTTTTGATTGGGGAGTTTAGTCCATTAATATTTAAGGTTATAATTGAAAGATGGATGTTGCTTCCTTACACCTTATTATCCATTTGGACTTTTAGCCTTTGATTCTACTCCTACGGTTATGTTTTTATTAGTTTCTTTTCCTAGGTGCTTGGGGGTAGTTGCTCCTCTCTTCTGCCCTTTGAATCACTTCAAGCATTTTCTGAAAAGTTGGTTTTCTGGAAATCTATTCTATCATCTTTTTTATGTCTTGGAAGTCAGTTGTAATTCTGATGGGTTTCCTTTTGTATATGACTTTTCTTTTGTACCCTTCAGAATTTTGTCTTTGTTTTGGGCGTCTAGCATTTTAACTATGATATGGCATGGGGAGTTTCTTTTCTAATCTTGTCTATTTGGAGTCCTATGTGCTTCTTGTATTTGTATGGGTTTGTCTATTTTTAGTTTGGGGAAATTTTCATCTATTATTCTGTTGAAGGACTGATCAATACTATTGTCTTGAGATTCTTCTCCTTCCTCTATTCCTATGATGCAGAGGTTTGATCTTTTCATGTCCTTTGTTTCCTGGTTGTTCCACTTTTGCGTATTTTTAAATTTTTCATGTTCTTTATTTGAGTTTGTTAGTTGCTCAGTGCTATCTTCCAGGTCTGATATTCTTTGTTCTGCTTCCTCCATTCTATTTCTGAGGCATCTTCTTGATTGGATGAGTGTTCTATTTCCTTTTTCATTTCATCTTGTGTTTTCTTTAGTACTTCCATGTCATTTTTGAGCTTCTCAATCTCTTGGTGCTCCTTACTTAGCTGGTTGGCTTCCTTTTTCAGTGTTTCTACTTCTTTTCGGAGTTTGTTTTTTTCTTCCTCTAGTTCTTTCTGGAGTTTGTCTTTCTCTTCCTTTAGTTCTTTCCGAAATTTGTCATTGTATCCCCCTAGGTCCTTTTTGAGTTTTTCGTTCTCTCTCTTTACCTCTTTGACTTCTTTATTTTCTTTAATTTCTCTGCATAGGTCTGCAATTATTCCTCTAAGATCGGTTTCTTGGGTCACTTCCAGGGGAGTCCCATTGTAGCTATCTCCTACAGGGTTGGTAGAGTTTGGTGAGGAATTATCCTGCACCTTTCCCATGTTATTCCTTCGCAGTGTCCCAGGCATGTGGGTTTCCTTTTTTTTTTTTTTTTTTTTNCACTTCTTAGTGCTCCTTACTGAGTTGGTTGTCTTCCTTTTTCAGTGTTTCTACTTCTTTCTGGAGTTTGTTTTTTTCTCCCTCTAGTTCTTTCTGGAGTTTCTCACTCTCTTCCTTTAGTTCTTTCTGAAGTTTGTCATTGTATCCCTCTAGGTCCTTTTCGAGTTTTTCATTCTCTCTCCTTAGTTCTCTGACTTCTTTATTTTCTTTAATTTCTCTGCATAGGTCTGCAATTATTCCTCTGTTTCTTGGTTCACCTCCAGGGGGATCCCACTGTAGCTGTCTCCTGCAGGGTTGGTAGAGCTTGGTGCGAAATTATCCTGCACCTTTCCCATGTTATCCCTTCGCCATGTTCCTGGCATGAGGGTTTCCCTTTTTTTGCCTGTATTCCGATGCCAGTCACAGATGTCTTTTCACTATGTTGAAGGCTTGTTTTGTTTTGCTTGCCTCCTCCCCATGCTTTTCTTTTCCCTCCTGTTTATGGAGTGTTGACTTGTCTAGGTTTCAGGCTTTCACTTTTGTTTATATATTGTACATTGGAAGTCTAAGTCACTCTTCCTCTCCTGTTCTGTGGGTTCTCCAAAAAAATCCACTTGGGTACTTGTGTGGGGCGAATGCCTGACTTAGCCTGCACCCCGGTACCTGTCTGGAATGGCATAGGGCTCCTATCCATGCTCCAGGTGGTCCTAGCAAGTAAGGACTGTCTGAGCACCCCACACACGAACTCACTACGGCACCAGAGCAAGACCCAGAGCCAGAGCCACTTTTGGCTGCAAGGGGGAAGGGAGACCTGGCCTGGACAGCCACACCCTGCAAGGGTTTAGGGCTCAGACCTAAGCCCGCTGACCAACAGCCCCTCTGCCACAAACCAGTGAATCAATTGTCAGCAACCCAAGAAGCAATCTGTTCTAAGTTCTACCTGTCTGAAGCAGAACCAGGATCCTATGCCCTCCAGGTGGTCCTAGCAAGCAAGGCCTGTCTGAGCACACCACACACGAACTCAATATCAATAAGTCTTTCCAATAGTGTCTTTTTCATATATTCATCTGTTTTTTTATTTGCTTAGCGTGGATTTTGTGCTATAAAATAAAAACTATACATAATACAAATAATGATTGTATTCAGCTCTAACTATATAGTTGCTTTCCTCTTTGTTTTCTAAGTTTATGAAGAAATATTCTCCCATACATGGATATTTATTAAGGATTTTAGGTGAAGTAGTATTTTTAGCAATAAAATATCAAATACTTATGAATTACTTAGTAAAAACTAAAATATACCATCCAAAGTTACCTCTCAGAATAAGAAGGTCAGAAATATTGAACTCTAAGACATGTGTAAATTTCAATTTAATTCAAGTCTTCATGCACTCCTTAGATCAATATTGTCAAATAGAAATACAGGAGACTTGAGTTCATAGAGCTTAGATTGGGGATTTCCCAGGACCACCTGAAGCACAGGTGGGAGCTACTAGCTGGTATAAGAAGGGTGGGCCTGTTGCCACTGTGAGACTTGAGTGCACAGAGCTTATATTGGGGATTTCCCAGGACCACCTGAAGCACAGAGTACCCCCTCCCCACCAACTGGAATTGTTGAGGGAGTGTCCAAGTGGATTCTTTAGAGAACCTTCAGAACAGAAAGGGAAGAGTGAGTTAGACTTCTAATAGAAAGCTTAAAACTTAGACAAGTCAACACTCCATTAAACAAGGAGAAAAACAAATCAATCAATCAAACAAACAAACAAACAATGAAGGCATCTGAAGGAGGCAAGCGAAGCAAGCCTTCAACACAGTGAAGAGGCATTTGGGATTCACATTGGAATACAAGCAAAGAGAAACCCATCCACATGCCAGGGACACAATGAAGGGACAACATGGGAAAGGTGAAGGATAATTCCACACCAAGCTCTACCAACCCTGTGGAAGATTCCTACAGTGGGATCTCCCTGGGGATGGCCCAGGACACAGATCTTAGAGGAAAAATTGCAGACATATTCAAAGAAATCAAAGAATGTAAAGAACAAGTCAGAGAACTAAGGAGAGAGAATGGACCTGGAGGGAGAGAATGACAAACTCCAGAAGGAAGTGTAAACACTGAAAAAGGAAACCAACCAGCAAAGCAAGGAACTACAGGAAGAGATTGAGAAGCTCCAAAGGGAAGTGGAAATACTAAAGAAATCACAAGATGAAATGAAAAAGGAAATGAAACACTCATCCAATCAAGAAGAAAAGAATGGAAAAAGCCTCAGAAGTACAGTGGAGGAAACGGAACAAAGAATATAAAACCTGGAAGATAACACAGAACAACTAAAAACCTCAAGTAAAGATTATGAAAAATTTAAAAATACACAAAAGTGGAACAATCAAACCTCTGCATCATAGGGATAGAGGAAGGAGAAGAATCCCAAGAGAATGGTATTGACCAGATCTTCAACAGAATAATAGATGAACATTTCCCTAAACTAAAAAAAGACAAATCAATACAAATACATAGAACTCCAAACAGACAAGATCAGAAAAGAAACTCACCATGGCATATTATAGTTAAAATGCTAGACACCAAAAACAAAAACAAAATTCTGAAAGCCACAAGAGAAAAACAACAAGTTACATATAAGGGGAAACTTATCAGAATTACAACTGACTTCTCAGTGCAAACTATGAAGGCAAGAAGAACATGGAGAAAAGCATTCCCAGTGTTAAAGGACTATAGACACCAACCCAGATTACTATACCCAGCAAAAATGTCAATTATAGTTGAAGGAGAGAGAAAATTTTTCCATGACATAAACAAGATGATAGAATACATGTCCAGAAAACCAACCCTTCAGAGAATACTTGAAGCAATTCAAAGGATAGAAAAAAGGAACAACTATCCCCAGGCACCTAGAAAGAGAAATTAATAAAAGCATAACTGCAGAAGTAGAAACCTAGACCAAAAATGCAAATGGATAATAAGGTGAAAGGAAGCAACAAACATCTTTCAGTTATAACCTTAAATATTAATGGACTAAACTCTCAAATCAAAAGACATGGACTGGGAGATTGGATTAGGAAACAGAACCCATCTATATGCTATCTACAAAAACCAATCTTACCCTCAAGGATAGGCACTAACTTAAAGGGAAAGGATGGAAAAAATATTCCAAGCAAATGGTACCGAAAAGAAAGCAGGTGTTGCTATTTTAATATCAGACAAAATAGACTTCAAAGTAAAAGAACTCAGAAGAGACAAAGAAGGCCATTATATCTTTATCAAAGAAACAACTGACTATGAAGATTTCACAATCATGAATATATATGCACCAAACTCTTGTGCACAAAACTTTATAAAGACGATTTTCCAGGACCTCAGATTATAGGTCACTGATTATAGTGGGGGACAGCACACTTATAGTAGGGAAATTCAATACCCCATTGAGCCCTTTGGACAGGTCAACCAGACAAAGAATAAACAGAGAGACATCTGAACTGAATTATATGATACACCAAATGAACCTCACAGACATCTACCAAATATTCCACCCTAATATAAAGAATACACTTTCTACTTGGTACCCCAGTGAACATTCTCCAAAATCAACCACGTACTGGGGCACAGAAAAAAACCTCCACAAATACAAAAAGATTGAAATAATTTCATGCATTCTATCAGACCACAGTTCAATAAAGCTCAACATCAACACCAAGATAAGCCCTTGACAAAATCCAGCATCCCTTCATGCTTAAAGTCCTAGAGGGAATTGGATTGGAGGGATCATTCCTCAATGTAATCAAAGCCATATACGTGAAACTCACAGCCAATATCATCCTAAATGGAGAAATGACAGAAGCATTCCCCTTAAAAGTAAGAACTTGGCAAGGCTGCCCCCTCTCACCACTCCTCTTCAATATAGTGCTTGAAACACTTGCTAGGGCAATGAGCCAAGAAAAGGAAATTAAGGGGTACTAATTGGAAAAGAGGAAGTCAAGCTATCATTTTTTGCTGATTATATGATTGTTTATTACTTAAAGGATGCTAAAAACTCCATCAGAAAACTCCTAGAAGTGATTAAGAGTTTCAGTAAAGTGGCAGGATACAAAATTAACCTAGAAAAATCAGTAGCCTTACTTTACACCAACAACAAGCAACTGAAGAAGGAATACAAGGAGACCTTCCCACTCACAATTGCCTGAAAAACAATAAAATACCTAGGCACAAAACTAACCAAAGACACCAAAGATCTCTACAACAAAAAAATATAAACCAACGAGTGGATACAGAAAATGTGGTACATCTACACACTGGCGTTCTGTGCTGTAGTAAAGAAAGATGACATCATGAACTTTGCAGGTAAATGGATGGAACTAGAAGATTTTATGCTAAGTGAAGTAACACAGTCCCAGAAAAAAAAAAAAAAAAAAAACAATGAATGGTATCCCTCATTGTTGATGCTAGCACCAATTACTAATTGTACAGCAAACTGAGCAACGTTAATGTGATCTAAAAACAACTGTGCTCTTATATTGTGAATCCTTTAACAAAAAAAGAAATACAAAGCAAGTCACTTATGTAAGTTGTAAGTTTTAGTTTTCTGGTAACTACATTTTAAAGAGGCGACAGTTAAGGGCAACATGTATAATCTTGTAATACCATCTTTTGATTAAATAGTAAAGAATAATTGCCTTTCCCCCCATCTTCCTTCCTTCCTTTCTTTCCTGAAACAAGGTCTCGTGAAGCCGAGGTGACCTCAAGTTCCTTATGCAGCAGAGGCCATCCTTGAACACTTGAGCTTCTGCCTCCACCTCCTAAGTGCTAAGATTAGTTCCAACTTTCTTTTTTATATAAAGATCCAACTTATTCATGTGCATGGACTCTGATAGGAATATTTTAAATAATTTCTACATATATTTTTAAATCTTATTTTCATTGCATGAGTGTTTTACATGCATGTATGTGCACCCATGTGGGCAATGCCCATGGAGGCTAGGAGATGGTGTAGGATCCCTTGGAAATGGAGTTATGGATGGTTGTTAGTCATCATGTGGGTGCTAGGAACTGAAACCAGGTAGTAAGTGTTCTTAATCACTGAGCCATCTCTACGGAACATCTTTAATTTTTAAAATATATTTTATTGAATTTTCATGGAATTCATACAATACATCTGAATAATATTTATCTCCCTCTTCCTTATCTATACCCCCATGGCCTACACACAGAACTTCATGCATTTTTCCATCTATATTAAGGCCTATCAAATCAAGTTTTTGTACCCAGATGTCCCTTGGTGTGAGTTCATCCACTAGAACCTGTTCAGCCTGTCTAGTATCACTCCCTTAAAGACGATCAAGTCTCCCTCACCCAGCAGTGATCAGCTGCCAATAAATAGTCCCTCACCCAAGTTGTGGCCTCCTGACCATTTCCTCAGTTCTGTGCTGGATTTCGTCTGAGTTTGCATGGGTCTTTTGTATGGTGTTATCATTGCTGTAAGTTCGTACGAGCAAGTTTCCAGGAGCCCATATAATCTTGTTTCCTTGTGGTCATTCACCTTCTCCCCTGTCACTTATAATCTTTTACCATCTTTTCTGCAATGGTCCCTGAGCCTTATGTGAGTGAAGTTTAATGTAAGATTAAACTTCCAGTGAACCACACTTTCTATACTTTTATTCTTGACACTTGGGCCAGCTGTGGCCTTTTGTGTTCATTGCCCTCTGTTGCATGAGGAAGCTTCACTGATGAGAGTTGAGAGATGCATTAGTATTCTTGGTATTCCTTCTACCCTTTGTTCCACTATGTTGTGTCATTTAGGATTGGGCCTCTCACAGACATTTGTTCTCTGTGTATGACCAGTTATGGAACTTTGTAATGGTCTCTGTCTATTGCAAAAGAAGATTCTTTGATGTGTGATGACTGGCATGCTTCTCTGTAAATATAAGGCTTCATATTTAGTGCATAATAAGGAATTATGTTTGTCTAGAATGTGACAACTTTACAGTTTTCTCTAAGATCTATGACTGCTCCAGCCATGTGTATTTGGTTATATTTACAGTGTCACACATCTCCTATTGAGTGGGCTTTAAGTCCAATTAGATAACAGTGCCACTGCTGTACCACTGCAGTTACTGAGCCATTTATTGCTGTGGTTAGTAGGCTTTGAAGCTATGAGAGCTAGTCTTCAGAAAGGAGGCTTCCAGGTCAATTCCAACTCCATTGTTCAATGTCCTGTGCTTAAAGTATGTTCTGTCTTGAGCAATAGGGTCTTTTATCTCAAAGGACTATCATTTTTTGTGTTAGTCATTAAGTTTACTATAGATTTGTTGAAAGCATTTTTTAATTTATTATTTTTTATGTGTATGAGTGTACTGTCTATATGTAGGTTAGTTCACCCATGTTGTACAATGCTATGGAGGTCAGAATAAGGTGTCAGATTCCCCTAGAACTGGAGTTAAAGACAGTTCTTAGCCACCATGGGGCTGCTGGGAATCGAACCCGGGTCCTCTGCAAGAGCAGTCGATCCTCTTAACTGCTGAGCCATCTCTCCAGCCCCAATTTGTTGAAAGTGTTTTTATTTTTGCATGTATGTATGTGTATGTTCCTGGATGTATGCGTGTGAACAACATATGTAAAGGTGACCGTAGAGGCCAGAAGAAGCCATCAAGTCTCCTGGAATTAGAGTTAGAGGTGGTTGCGAGCCACCATGTGGGTGCTAGGAACCAAACCTGAGTCATCTGCAAGACCTTGTTAACCACTACTGAGCCCCCAAAAGTATTTCTTTATGCTGTCCACCTTCATATCTTTATAAAATCTTCAAGCAACAGTAAAGTGGTTTTCTTGATTTGCTGGGCTGTGATGAGATGAGAGCATCCTTCTTTATAAATTTACGGTAACTTCTTCTGTTTTCTCTTTAGTTCCCTGGAAACAGCATCTCCACTCTGCTATAACAGTAGTAAGCTTCACCTTAAAAAGTGTAATCATAACTACTTTTATCTAGGAAAAGAATTAGATATGATTTAAATAGCAGTTAATATTCAGTTTAAGTACCAGTTATATATTTTAGAGGTATCAATGAATAAAATATCAAGTAAATGTGCTACAGTTCTTCAAGATACATAGGAAAAGAGAAATTCGACCTGTATCAATCCATCAGCAGTGGCTGGATGCACACATCCAACTTTCACATTGCAAAACAGAAATGCGTTATGCTATGTTATAAAGTACAATACAATATACTTTATCACAATAATTTGCTTTCAATAGAAGGTTGTTTTCAGTAGAAAAAATATTTTCTAATACTTCAGTATTATAGATTTAGACTAATATTTTTAAATAAAAATGTTTCTCAAATGTGCCAATTGGTGGTTGCAACATTTTTAGGTAAATCTTTACTATGTGTTACTTATAAAAACTTCTAATATTCCTAGGTAATCCCATCATGGTACTTCTCAAAGATTTTATCTATTTATAAACAGAATTGTTATCAGAGCTAGCAACTTATGAGGCTCTGGTGTAAGTGGACAGGTTGGAGCTTGCATGAGCATCTAGGGAGGAGGGCTTATCAAGCTGATGGGGAAAGTTCACAACATGTTGCTGGTGATGCCAGCTGCAGAGAGCTGTGGCCTGAGGGTAGCTGTTGCTCCTGTGCATCAAGAGCTGAAGGTTTGGGTGTGGAACTGAAGGCCTCTGCTCTTCAGCCACATCAGCCATAGGGACAAGTGGGACAGGGAAGACAAATCCACACCTACTGTCTTGCTTCATTCTACCCACAACTAACCAAAGAACAATGGCTTCTGCTTCACCACCATCTTTTAAATCTCAGACATATTCTTTCCAAAGTGAAAATGTGGAAAAGGATTTGGAAAAGTGCAATTCCCATTTAATCAAGTTGACAGTGTAAATAAACCATGACAAACATTATGTTCAAATCTTCCCCTAAACATATAGGTCAGTATTTTTTTAATTAACACTTGAGAGGAAAACCCTCAAAATTCTATTTTCAATTACAATGTGAATAGATTGAGAACTGATATTGCTACAAGAATTCTATGTAAAAGTATAGCAACAATTTAAACATAGAGTTGCCTATTTAAAGAAGAATAAAATGTATGACTTTCTTAAGGACAATGTAAATTTAATTTGCCTATATTTGAGAATATTCTGGCCAAAAGACAAATACTTCTACATGGAGAATAGGATTTTTAAGTAATTTTACACTCTCTGTCAGAATACTGCCACTGAAGGAACTACAGATTTGCTATTTGTATATAATCACTCCTATTCTTTGCTACGGAAACCTCTTCTCAAATAAGAGCTGATTTTCTTTTTTTTTTTTTTTTTTTTTTATGAGCAGTACAATATGCTGAAGTAGATTTAACATGGGCTCTAAAGCAAAATGAGAGGTAAAAACACAGCCCTGGGAAGAGGCCTCTGACCTGCTATTGGCATCCTTCTAATTAGCTGAGCTTTGTCAGGAATGGTATTTCAGGGACATCAATCTGAAGGCTTCATTCATTCTCGCAACTGTTATCTGAGGTCATTTTAGTTCCCTACCTTCAGAGAATTTCATTTAACCCCAAGATTAGCAGATGGAAAGTTGCAAATGGTATTAGTTTCTTTTCTGTTGCTGTGATAGAAGCACCACAGCCAAGGGAACTTATAAAAAGAAAGAGTTTATTTGAGTTCATGGTTTCATGGAAATCAGAGTCCATCATGGTGGGGAGGCAGGGCGGCAGGAGGTGCTGGGCAGCAGCAGAAATCCCGGGCTCACATCTTCAAGCAGGTCCAGGAACCAGAAGGAGACTAAAAACCTGTCAAGGCTCAAGAACTCTCTAAGCCCACCACCAGTGACATTCGTCCTCTAGAACTGCCACACATCTAAGACCCCCAAAACAGTGCCACCAACAACTTGAAACCTACAGGGGACATTCCCTTTCAGACCACTACATAACTCTTTCAAATTTTTAAGCATGACAATAGAAAACACATACTGGGTGTTGTGATTTGGATGTGAAATGTCCCCTATAGCCCTATGTCTTTGAATACTTGGTCGGCCTAGCATTGTTTGAGGATGGTATTGAAGTTTTGGAGGTGAAAGAAGTGGGTCACTGGGGGAGAGGGGAGCTTGGGGTTTATAGTCTCTCTCTCTCTCTCTCTCTCTCTCTCTCTCTCTCTCTCTCTCTCTCTCTCTCTCCATTCCTGATCCAAGGAAATGCAACAAGCAACTGCCACATGTGCCTGCTACCATGGAACTAAATGTTACCATGCCTTACCTTCCGCAGAGAACTGTGGCCATTCACACTATGAGCCAAAATAAATTTCTCCTCCCTTATGCTGTTTCTTGTCAGGTATTTGTTCCCAGCAGTGAGAAAAGTCACTAATGTGCTGGGCTTCTAGGAAAGAAAAATAACTGTTTTTTTTTTTCTATAGAGGAGCAATCAATACTAATGAGATGATTCTTTCCATTAACTGTGTTGGTGAGAGGAACAAAGTATAATCTCTTCTCTGGTATAAAGTATCCTGACAACTTCACTACCCTTGGTGAGCTAATATAAAATAGTGGAAAAGGAAAGTGTACATTTTGCTATTTTGTCATATATTGTTTTATTTGGATGTTGCTGTTTTGAATAATTTCCACAGAGGAGAACAGCTATAGTTCCATATACTCATACACATTCACGTAGATATTTCAGAAAGCCTTCTTCACACACACACACACACACACACACACACACACACACACACACACAAAACAGAAAGCCCTTTTCAGAAGGCCAATGCTAAGGAAAGGGAAAGTGTTTACAGATCACACTTCCTGGAACACTTCATCAGAGCCAGCTGTTCATTCTCTCCTTTGATCCTCCAGAATGCACTGCTTGATATATTCAGGAGAATATCCAAGGGCACTAAAACAAATTTTAAGCAATAAATGATATTTTCACTAGAAACACTGAGGACTGTTAGACCTTCCCTCCCACCCCAAGTTTCACTGTAAAGATAAACAGGTTTACAACCTTCCTGAGAAAGAAACAGAGAGACAAATCACTGATCAGCAAACTACATGTCTTATAGGAAAGGAAATGTGGCTCAAGGTGTGAAGGACCAAGCCTAAAACAGAGAGACAAGAGCCTGAGAAACCTGCTTCTGGGGAGCAGACATGGACTCGGTGCAGAGCTAGAGATAAGTTCCTGGCTGCATTTCAGAAATGCTGGGATCGGCAACTGCCATGACCTGCAGTGCTTTTCCATATACTCCATACTCGACAGTAGTCCCTTCTGTTCCTGCTTACTACTGTATGCCGGGTGTTTGGAGAGAGAGAACTTGTATCTCTCTTCTGATTGAAAAGAACAATTCTGGTCTCATCCTTGCCTGGATGAATGTCAAAATCTAGACTTCAAAGCTAAGTCTGATTCTGCATTGGGTGAGAATCTGAGACCCCTTGGAAGAAAAAAGTGCATTTTTCTCTTGGAAAAATTAAGAATTATTTTGAGAACATTGAATGAAGACAGCAAAGAGAAATACTCTGTTAAAATAGACATTATTACATATTATGAAAGTGTTCATTTTCTTAGACAGCATATGTATTTAAGACATGTAGAAGAGGTAGAGTTACTGGGTTGGTGAAATAGTGATTGGATACAGGGCTGAGAGAAAACACTTTGAAATTTTATAGTTTTTATCTTGCAACATTGAGTGGTTAGTGATCCACTCAATGGAAGTGGAAGAACTTCGTGAGAAACATTAGGGTTGTTAGAATGGGAGCTTGTTTTCAAACATTTTATTTAAAGTGTTTATAGTTTTTTCAAGCAGAAACATCCAGAACAATGTTGTTATGTAAATAACAAAGCTCAGGATAGATCTGGTAAACAGATAAATTTTAAGTCAAACATTTATGTATAATCACTTGAACCATGGAAATGGAAGAGAAGCCACAAGTAGTATATCATAAAGACAAAAAAAAAATCCTGATAATGACCAGAACATAAAGAGTCAGACAGATATAAAAGTTATCTTTTATCTGTTGGCAAAAACAGAAAACAGAGTCAGCAGTGACAGAAGCACAGGCAATGTTGTAAGACAGCAATCCCATGGAGGGTAGAAATGTTCTCGATAGTGGAAAGGGCAAGGTCTAATTACTCCCTAGTAGGAAGGAGAAGCAGAGTGAGCATAGAGAAAACAACTCTAAGTGGGAAAGAAAGGAAATTTTCATGACAGTTGGCAAAACAGGACACGAGAGGGACAAATATCCAAGAGTTTCTCATTTCTCCATGAAACAAGTGTTAAAGTAATTTAAATGAACAAAGACCCAAAGAATCCCTGAGTAGACAAACCACGTAGCTCTCCTACGTGACCACAAATTGAAGTGAAGTTTATCTTGAACTACTTCTTGTAAGTATCTACATGAAAAAAAAAAAAAGTAAGGGTGTGGAAGAGTGTAAATTCAACCAAATCAGAAGTAGTGAATCTGCTTGCATTTATGTAACACGGGACTTTCTAACCAGAGAGACAAACTGAAGCAATGGAACCGGTCAAATACTCCTCCTGCTGTGCTTCTGTGCTCCTCCTATGACGGCATGCTTCACAATCCCACTCAGAAAGCTATTCAATCATTGTTTGCTTAAATAAACTTAAAAAAATCTATTGTGCCTATTCCTATTTACCTTTTTTTTTTTTCACACAGGGGTCATTGCTATATTTTGATAACAAAAGATATAAGGAAAGGAGAAATAAACTTTGAAGCAAGTACAAATCCTGGACAGTTTTTATAAAGAATTAGAAGAGAGTCAACTATCCCAGAGAGCATTTGAGTGCCCCACTGAGTTTGGAGATCATAACACATCATCACCCATCTTGTATGAAGAATAAGATATGTATGAAAACAAACAAAAACAAACGATGGTTTCCATAGTGAGTTCCAGGCCAGCTGGGGCTACATGGAAGCCCTGCATCAAAATCACTAACTAAGTAACTATGTAACTAACTACCTGAATACCTAACTAGATAGATAGATAGATAGATAGATAGATAGATAGATAGATAGATGATAGATAGATAGATAATAGATAGATAGATAGACAGATAGATAGATGATAGATAGATAAATAGATTAGATAGATAGGTGATAGATAGATGATAGATAGAAGAAGAAGAAGAAGAAGATAGGTAGATAGATAGATAGATAGATAGATATAGATAGATAGATAGATAGATAGATAGATAGATAGATGGCAGATATAAAAAGATGGCAAAGATGCAGAGAATGGGGAACACTTTTAATTCCCAGCAGGTAGGAATGTTAACTAGTAGTCAGCATGGAGAAAACATGATGGTCCCCCCAAAACTAACATGACTCATGCCATGTGACCCAGCCATACCCCTGCAGCGTACTCACCTGAAGAAATCTAACTCAGCATGTCACAGAGATACTTACTTGCACATTTATGATTTCTGCAGCATTATTCACAATAGCTAAGATATGGAGTCCACCTAGGTGTCCATCAACAGAGAAATTAAAGAAAATGTCCACATACACAACAGAGTTTTATTCAGCCTAAAAATAATGAAATTATGTCATTTGCAGAAAAATGGAGTCAACTAAAGATTATCATACTTAATGAATTAAATCAGACTTAGAAGGACAAATAGTACATTTCCTCTCATTTGTGGATCCTTCATTGTGGATAGACATACAAAATCATGTATATGTAAGATGAAAGTAGAATTGAAGCACCCTAGGGGAATGAATGGGAGAGGGGAAAAAGGAGAGGGCAGGATCTCATGGAGAGAGCATTTCAAAATACAGTATATTATATTCCTATGAAAATGTGAATGTGGGGCTGGATCGATGGCCTAGCGGTTAAGAGCGCTGACCACTCTTACAGAGGACCCGGGTTCAATCCCCAGGACTCACATGGTGGCCGAGAACCATCTGAAACTCCAATTCCAGGAGAACTCCAGTTCCAGGGGAATCCGACACCCTCTTCTGACGTCCGCAGCATTGCATGACACGGGTGCACAGACTTGCATGCAGACAGTATATTCATACACATGCAGAAATAAATTTTTAAAAAGCAAAACAAAAGAAAATGTGAATGTGGCTCTCAATATGTACAATATGTACAATGAATATACACCAATGAAAACCTGGATGAGGACTGTCGATCACATTTAGTGGTACGTAGGTAGGTATATTAGTTACGTTTCTTATTTGCTGTGACAAAATACCTGACAATAAACAACTTAAGGAACAGTAGATAGATATACATATACATACACATAGATATATAGATATGAATAGATAGATACAGATCTAGACAGATAGATGATACAGATGTAGATGTAGATATATAGCTATAGATAGATTAGATATATTTACATAATGATATGGAGTTGTAAGAATTAAACTAAACACCAAATACATGGCCAGAGATTAGAGAGATGTTAGACACGTACCGAGGACTCAAATATGTTAGTTCTTCATATTGTTTGTTACTGAGTTAGTATTGTTGGTTCAATATGAAATTAGCATTCACACCATCTATTTAGAGACTAGATCATGAAACAGGCCAGGGAACCTAGCCTTGTACAGATGTGAAGTTACTACAAAAAGAAATGTCCAATGGACTCAGGATTCAAATCTTAATTTAAAGATTAGACTGATAGCCAATTAGATTTGGGATATATAGACATATGGCTGCCACTGCTGCACAGTATTTCCAGGCAGGTGAGGTGTAGCTGGTGCTGATGGAGAAGTCTTGCTTGACTCAAGGAGACCTATATTTGCTTTATTGGTTTAGTGGCCTTTGGTAACATGCACTGGTATTCCAGAGACCAACTGTACTCTTGCAAGTGCGGTCTCAATACATCTTTCCCATGCTTACATCAGGTCTTTGACAGCAGGGCCTTATTGCCTCTCTTCTTGCAGGTATCCTAGTTTACAGGCAGGAAGCCTTTACCTTTTGGGGGGGGGCTTGGATCCCCTGGCCAACATCTCCTTGGTAGAATAATCCATTGCTGACATCAGAGCTCTCCTGTATTAATATACTTTGCTTAAGTGCACAGCTTAAGGAGACTTTAGTATTATATTTGGTTCTGAATAGAGAATAGTCCTTTTCACAGTTCCTATGTCTATTAGTCAATTAAAGAAGGCAGTTTTACCAGTTTTATAAAAGATCATCTCTATAACTGTTGGCTCCAATTTACAGTTAGAGAACGACCTCATCATCATCATATTCCTCCTTGTTCTATGAAGGAGAGGTAAGAAAATCTCTCGTATTAAAACTTTGTGGCACCTAGAAGGTAAGTTTCATTAGGACTCATTATAAACAGTTGTTACAAGTAGGATCCACAGAGGGGTTTGATGCCTGTAGCAGTCTGAGGCTTTTCTTCCTTTCAAGGTTCAGATGGGCCAACCTTTCTGCTGGCACTTCCTGGTACATCCTACACAATGCAAAGTTGTGTCTTTTCCTTCTCAGCTGTTAAGTTGGTGACGTTTTGACCTGTGGGAACATACAAATCTTTTCCCGTAGTTAGTTGTAAGATTTGAATTGCAAAGTATTTGACAAAAAGTTTTCATATATATCTGTATCCCCCTTTTTTATTTTAGGTTTTTGTTTTTTGACCCATGAGTCTCAAAAAGGCAGTTGTAGTACATGTACCTATAGGCAAGAATCAAGATGCAGATTTCATCAAATTCACCCAAGCTGTTATGGGTGACTATATGTCGTTAACTTGGGAAGCAAACTTAATTGGCTATTAGCTCTCTCCTTGGAGGAATAACCCATGGCTGATGCCACAAGCTTGCATCCTCTAGCAGTTAGGAGATGTTATAAGCCACAGTAAGATCTTGTCATATTTTACAGAAAAAAAAATGTAATTCATGGATTAACATACCATCCAAATATCTGTGTCTATACCAAAGTAACCTACCATAATAATTAGTACTATTTAAATACCTATATATCTAATTGCCTGTGCTTCATTAGTAGGATTGAAAGGTTATTCCTGGACAAACTGTCAGCCCATGAAAGGAAACAGACAGTATTGACCAGAGTCCAAAACGACAGCTCCAGAGAAAGTAGACTGTTTTGCTTCTCATCCACCCGTGCCCCTTTTCTAAGCCCAGGGAACAATCTGCGGAAGAGGGGGAGTGGTAGAATGTAAGGGCTGCGATTGGGGTGAATGGTGAAACTACGGCAATATAGACTGGATGCTTATTTGATCAACTCGAGTGAACAAAGAAGCCCCCCAGCTGGATGGTGGGACCCTTGAACTGTGTGGGTTTGGGCACAACTGCTTGCAAGTTGGTTTTACATGAAGGATGCTTGTACTCATAAATTACTACTTATTGTTAAAAAATGAAAAATAAATAAATAAAAGAAAATATTTGGAAAAATTATGTGCCTATGACATATTACGAACACAGACTTGGAACTATTGAGCTGGAACTGACCTGGGAACCTGCTCCAAGGACAAGATCTCATAGTATCAGAAGACAGTATGCAAGCTGCCAAGGAAGAAATCCAGCCAATGATCTTATCTACCTGGATGGCCTGCAAACTCCAATAATGACCAGCCTAGCAAATTATCTCTATTGGTACAGTAGTGGCACTTTTATCTTCGGGGTAATCAACAGCTGTGTAACGGGACTTAAGACAAGCTCGATGGGATGTGTGACACTGTAAACATAGCCAAATACACACAGCTGGAGAGATCACAAACCCTAGAGAAAAACTTCTGTCACTCCTTAGACCAAAGAAATTTCTTACTGTATTCTCAATACATATCCTGATATTTACACAGCCATTAAAGAATCTTCTTTTTGTAACAGAAGCTATTACAAAATTAAGACTACAACCGATCAACTGCAGAGAATAAGTGTCTGGAGGCGCCCGGCTTAAATGACTCATCTACAATGCAACATCTACACCTAAGGCTCAATGAACATTGCAGAAGAGGAGGTGCAAAGAATGGAAGGGCCAGAGGGACAAGACATCTGCTGCTAGTTAATGCATTCTACACAGGATAGGGAGGCTGCACCAGAGAAATCACCACAGCGTGGTAGTCTAACAAGATCTGCACAGCGACAAAACCAGTTGACATGTCAAAGTGGATGGGAAAAAGTTCATGGGTCCCATCTCAAGATGAAGAGCTGCAGGTTACCAATGATGCTGAAGGAGGGAGAATCAATTTTTTCCAGAGATTATTTAATCCCAAGAGGCTATCTAATCCCAAATGGACAGATTTAAACACAGAGACATACCAGAACCATTAAATGGATTCAGCGCATTATATGTGCATATATACACACATAAATATAATATATAAAGGGATATATATATATATATGTACATACACACATATGTACACATATATGTGTATAGGGTTGTGAGGGACGAAGGATAGGGGAGGAGTTGGAGGAGAAATGGTAAGGATGGAAATAAAGCAAATACAATACTTATGTTTGAAATTCTCAAAAATAAATTTTAAAAATGGAAAAAAAAGATTAGGCTGATTTGCATAAACGGCTGAATAATTGAGTTTGACAGAAAAATTTGGAGCTGTGATCAGAATCCCATATGCTAAAATTGATTATATCAGAAATAATAACTTCGCAGACATTCGTAAGGTCCAAGGAATGGTTCTGAGAGAGGGTAGCTGAGAAAATGGAAAAGCTATTGGAAGCAAAGATGTGACAATTACTGAAAGGAGTATTATCCCAAGATTCTGCTGTCATTGAAGAAGTTCATGGAGTCCATGTACATGTGAACAAAGAAGAGGGTATAACATACTGTTTTAGAGGAAAGCAAATTGAGTGGGTTTTTAAATCTTATTAACAATATCAGACTTAAATTTATTCTGATTTTAATAATTAATATAACCCTATACTTGAGTCAACGTGTTTTACCAGCAATATATTTCATATATATTTTATAGATTCTGAATTTTTAATTAATCTATTCTTCTACTCAGCCCATTAAGAATACTTTTAAGCCTTTGCATGTTGACTTGTCAACATTCCCTAATCCTTCATTGCAATCTCATGCTGTTACACCAGGGGTTTCTGATGCTTTCATTTACTGGCAAACACTCATTGAATAATTATGGGCCAGCATTATTTGGGTAGGCAGAACAGTAGCTTCTTGGAACTTAGATTCCAGTAGGAGAGATAGACACAATCATGACCATAAATAAGCATGTAAACTTTTTTTTTTTTTTTGGTATTTTTGAGACAGGTTCTCCCTTTACTCTCAGCTGGCCTGGAGCTCACTCTGTAGACGAGGCTGGCCTTGAACTCACAGCAATCTGTCTGCCTCTGCCTCCCAAGTGCTAGGATTAAAGGCGTGCACCACCACTCCTGGCAAGCATGTAAACTTTTTAAAAAGTGGTACATGCTCTGGTAAAGAAACAGGGAACCATGTAAGAAGAATCCAGAAGAACGGCAAGTGAATTAATAGGTTTAAAGTGGGATGGTCTAGGGAGAAAGACAGCATTTATGCAGACCTTGAAGAGAGGTTTGCTACATTAAAAAAAAATAATTAGACTTCCTTGTATTTTGTTGGTAAAATTCTATTATCATACCTTTATGTCAATTCTGTTTGAACAACAGCATCCCAATTACTACATAAAGATTATCTTTGTATTTTGATATTTATTATTGACTACATTCATTATTTTATTTCAGATTATTTTACTACAACTAATATATGAAAATTAACATATTTAATAATTATCTCTGTCTTGATTCGCTAGAAATGTAATACCTTATAAGGAAACATTCCTATGTGAAGTAATTCAATCCATTTCTGTTTTTCATTTGTTCTTCCATTGAAGTCCAGAAAAAAAAATATTGTTCTTGAATGTCCAAGGCAGATAGCATTCTTAACATTTTGATTAAGCCATATTATCTGAAAGATGGGTTTTATATAAATTGAAACCCCAGATCCATGTTTTGCTGATAGTTACTAATTTCATAAACTTTTCATTAACTTATCTCAAGCTGTATACAGCATTATGTAGTAAAACCCAGGCACTTGTTTAATTTTGTTTAATTGTTTAATTTTGTTTCTTTCTGTTTTGGTTTTTAGATAGATGATAGATAGATAGATAGATAGATGATAGATAGATAGATGATAGATAGATAAATAAATAGATAGATAGACCATATTTTCAGAAATTGAAAATTACTATGTTATATATTAGAATAGTTGTGCAGATTTTTTTT
Organism: Rhizomys pruinosus; assembly: GCA_009823505.1. NCBI lineage: Eukaryota > Metazoa > Chordata > Mammalia > Rodentia > Spalacidae > Rhizomys > Rhizomys pruinosus. The sequence continues at coordinate 2,258,049 of VZQC01003804.1, read as the reverse complement.
AAAGGGTCTTACTGGCTGTCCTCAAATTCACAAGGATCCAACTGCCTGCCTTTGCCTCCTAAGGCTGGGATTAAAAGGCATATGCCACCATGCTCAGCCAGTTTTTAACAGAAAGGAAAAGATGCATTTTTAAATGAAAATGTTGAAAAGAAATAAACATACAATTTTATGGTTTTAAACACTGCTGCCATGAAATAACAACTGCATGCTTCCTGAATCTGAATCTAATTTTAGCTAATTTAGAAAAATCATCAGAACTAAATCTAGATTTCTTTGATGTCTTCCCAGTAGAATAATTCTATTTCCCTTTTCTTTTTATTTATAGCTCTCCTTTCTTTTGTTCTGACTCCCTGTGAGCTCAAAATTTATATGCTGAGTAGCTGCTGTTCTTCCCATTAAAAATAAGACAGGCAGTATCCAGAACGCCCTTTAAGCTTGCTTTCTTCATTCGCATTATGACTTTAACTGCCTTATAACTATCTTAATAAATAACATGCACAAGGTTTAAAAAGTCATTTTCTATAATTTAATGTATGATAGAATCACAAATCTATTTGGTTTCCAAGTTCAATTTCTACCCAAGACATAAGTACAATTAAAATGTTTCATTAACATTTTAAATTGAAATAGACTATTTCAGAACATAAATATAAGCAACTCATTTTCACTTTCTCCCTCTTTTGTCTTAACATATGTTCATCGTATGAAACAATGGGCTTGATTATGACACTCTCATACATGGGTGTCACATGCTTTGATCATACTTGCCCCCAGACCATTTTGTTTTCTGAAAGTGGAAGCCCACAGCCTTTCACCCTTTAATATCTCCTGTTTGGCTACTGATGCAATTACAAGTTGGAGAGAACGACAACAACAAAAGAATGGGGAAGCCAGGCATAGTGGCGCAGGCCTTTAATCCTAGCACTTGGGAGGCAGAGGCGGGTGGATCTTGTGAGTTCAAGGCCAGCCTGGTCTACAGAGCAAATTCCAGGACAGCTGGGGCTATAGGGAGACCCTGTCTCGAAAAGACCAAAAAAAAAAACAAAAAAAAAAAAAAAAAAAAAAACAAAAAAAAAAAAGAATGGGGAAAAAAAAAACAAAAAAAAAAAAAAAAAAAAAAAAAAAAAAAAAAAAGAAAAAAAAAAAACAGCTCTGAAAAGACTCGGAAAAAGATGCAAGACATGTAGGGCAGAGTGCAGCAACTCAGGTGGAGTGGGGGGCATGGAAAGGGAAGTGACTAAATTCGATTGAGAAATGATGTATGATGTATGGAAATAGTTTAATAACAATAATAAATTTTAAAAAAGAAAAAAAGGATATTCTTTTAGCAAGGCTTATAATATAAAAGCAACTAAATGCTCAGCCATGAAGTTCTATTATGATACAATTAGAAGGATAAAATTAAGTAAGGCAGATGTTTTGGGGCTAGACCTCAAAAGTTTCTGTGATCCAAGTGAAATGTATTCATTAGTGTTTATTATCATCTGGGATTATTAACTATGACTGCAGATTTATTTTTAGATTAGGAGAGTTAGGAAGGAATTCAATCTTTCTCCTCAAGTTGAATTTCCTCCAGCACCACATTTGGATAACTATTTGAAATCTAAGTTTGTCTCACATAAAGTTGCATCTATTTCCTATGTCTATTATTCCATTTTGTTCCTTTTCTGGAAATACATGGGAAATTATTTTAGCACTGAAACTTTTTCAAGTAAACTTTTAAAACAATTTGTCTAATTTTCATAAAAATGCCAATATTATCTGAGCACTCTGTGAATGAATGTGGAAGTATTTGACATGTTTCCAGGAAGTCTTTTAATTTAAATAAAAATATGCTTCTACTTCGTCAAACCTTCTCTTATGAGTCCAGAAGTTAACATGTTCTTTTGTACATCTGCTTAATGATCCCACATTTTTCCTTCTCATTTGAAATGAGCTGTTTTCTTATGTTTCATACCATGCTGTTTCATTAATATAAATGCTATTTATTTTTAATTGATGAAAAATGTATTTGTGTACAACTTTAGTTTTTTCTTTTTTAAACATATTTTTATTGTTCTTAAACTTTTTCATACATCATGTCATTTCTCAATCCAATTTAGACTCATTTCCCTTTCCATTTGATATCCTTTGTTTTCTTGATTATAGCTAGTCTTACCGGCTTAAGATGAAATCTTAAGGTGGTTTTAATTTGCATTTCCTTAATTATTACTCTGTAATATGCATACATACCTTCCACCCATATACCAAAATTCTAAAGTCTGAAAATAAACAGTAGGTTAATTCTAGAACCTGTTAAGGGATTCACAATATAAGAGCACAGTTGTTTTCAGATTACAAGGAATATAACATTAACATTGCTCAGTTTGCCTTACAAGTAGGTACTTAGTGCTAGCATCCACTGATGAGGGATACCAATCATCGTTTGTTTTTCTGAGATAAAATTTTTATTATTCTTTGAGAACTTTATATTACAAATTTTGATCATATTAAGACTACCCCCATTTCTGCCCCCTCCCTTCCCCAACTTCATGTCCTCTATTATCATTTTTGTTTTCTTTACAGATTTATGGAGTCTAATTTGTCCTCCTCAAAGATTCCTGGGTATGAGTCCATCCCTTGGAGTCTAGTCAACCTACCACTTGTCATACCCTTTAAGAAAACTGGCTTTCCATCTCCCAGCAGCTATCAATTTTCAATAGATACACATTTAGGACTGGCGCATCTTGCCCATCTCCCCATTCATGCTGGGGTTTTGTCTGGCTTGCTTTGCACATGTCTTGTGCATGCTGTCACAAGTGCTTTGGGTTCATATGTGTAACTACGTTGTATTTCAGTGTATGCATGCTTTGTGGAATGGTTCGATCAAGCAAGCTATTTGACATATGCATCACCTCACTCAGCATGATTTCATGATAGAATACTGAAAATCTACTCTTTTATAATTTTCAAATATACATTATTGAGCTGTGTGTGCGTGCATGTGTGTGTGTGTTTGTGTGTGTGTGTTTGTACATGTGAAGGCATGTGTGTCCATGTGCAGGTATGTGTCCACGTGCATGGAATGTACAGTAATAAATTCATATGTGTGCACATGTGTATGGAGGTCCTCAGCTACTGTCTGCTGTTTCGTAAGATGGGATCTTGCCCTGAGACCAGCAAACCCCAGGAATCCATAGATCTTCGCCTTCCCAGTACAGCTAATACAGGCACATGCCATGCATGATGTGAGTGATGTGGAGTGAACTCTCTGGTCCTCGTGCTTGGCTGGCAAGAATTTTACTGACTGAATTATCTCCTGAGCCTCAAGCTACCCATTTGTATATCCTTTAATTAGTGACTTTATTGAATTTTTTTCTTTCATATTATTATCATCTAAAATTATTTCAGGTTTTTAGATAACTGTTACCTTAACTGCTAATAGAATTTTTTCACTTTTTTTCCAACACTTGCATTTGCCTTCATCTGAACAAATCTTATGAGTTATGTACATAGGGATAGCATCTGGGCTGCATCTCCTGTGCTAGGCTTTGACAGAAATGTAGCCATGCCTTCACAGTTGAGCTGGCTATGGATTCTGGTTTGAAATAATCTATTTCTTTATATTGAGTCTTTAAATAAGAAACCAAAATAAATTTTATGAGCTGTCCATAGATTGTAGTTTGAAATTATCTATTTCTTTATGTTGAGTTTTTAAATAAGAAACTAATATAAATTTCATCATTTATCTCCTCAGAATCTCTGGAAAGGTTGTTTCTCCTATTGTCTTCTTTTTAAATATTTTATTTGTTCTTTTTATTTTATGTGTATGAGTGTATTGTCTACATGCACGTAAGTGCACCCATGGTGTGCAATGCCTGTGGAGGTCCAAAAATTATGTTGGATTCCCCTGACTGAAATTATGGATAGCTGTTAGCTGCCATATGGATGCTGGGAATCTAGCCCAGGTCCTTTGCAAGGCAGCCAGTGTTCTTAATCTCTAAGCCATCTCTCCAGCCCTCCATTATGTAATACATCTTTATAGGATGTATCTTGAATATAAAATGTATTGTTTTAGTGTGGTTATTTCTTTTATAGACAGATATTTTATTTGGAATGTTTAAATGACTACTGTGTGAGCCTAACTTTAATTGTATTGTTTCTCAGATTTATATCAATACTATGTCACCAATAAGAAAGGCAAATTTTTAATTATTCACTTTTTATTTGCATGTGTGTATGTGTATGTGTGTGTGTGTGTTTGTGTGTGCCTGTATGAGTTAGTGCAGTACATGCATGCAAGTGCCTTCATAGGTCAGAAGAGGACATCAAATTCCCTGGAGCTACAATTGTCACAGGCAGTTGTTAGCCACCATGTGGGTACTGGAAACCAAACCCAGGTCCTCTATAAGAGCAGTAAGTGCTCTTAACCACTGAGCTATATTTCTAGCCCTGAAAGGAACCTTTTTGCCCCTTCATTTCTTGTGCCTAGAAACATCTTTAAAGCACCAGAAATGTTTGTCTAGAAATACGTGGTTTAATTAAACTAAGAAGTCATCCAAGTCTGTAGTATTTTAGCTCAAGCATCTTGTTTTTTTAATCTATGACAATTTATCAATTAAGCTTTTGTATTTCTTCTTATAAGTTTCAGTAATTTATCATTCTTTGTGGATTTATTTCTTATAGAGTTTTAAGAAAATAACATACCTAAATAGAACAATGTCCCCTCACTGATTTGGTATATATGTTTTATAACCACAGTCATTCTTTACAGTACCATGTCCATAGAAACTGATAGGTATAGGAACAGTGTCAATGAAGGCACAAGGCGTGTTAGTGCAGGGCAAAGCAAACACATTTTATTTTGTGCTATCGTGGTTTATTTAAACTACATTTTCATGATTTGTTAGTGTTGCATTTCTATATTTTGACCTTCTGTTTGGTTTATCTCTTCTGTTTTCTTAATTTTAACAGTTTCATTTGTTGTTTCTTTTTTGTTCTTCATAACTCTTAAATGTTGCAGACATATTCTGCATTCTAAAACAATTTAGTACCTAAAAGTCTTTGACTAAATGCAACTCCAAAGTCGTCTAATTATTCTCTGATTTGGTATGGATTCTTCTTGGACACAGGACTACTCACCTTGTCCATATGTGGCTCTCCCTGTCTGATTCTTCAAGCTCATACTTCTCACTGTCCTTCTCCAACACCTCTGCTTCCTGCTCCCCAACTTAGCACACAATACAAAAGTGTGGAATGGCACTATTTTTATTGAATTGTGTATTTCATACATAATATCTCAATCAATCTTAATCATCTTTACGGCTCATTCCCCACTGGCACCCTCTCATAGCCCCTCCCACTGGCACCCTCTCATAGCCCCTCCCACTGGCACCCTCTCATAGCCCCTCCCACTGGCACCCTCTCATAGCCCCTCCCACTGGAATTCATACATTCTGTCATTTCTGTTAAGGCTTATTGTGACAAGTTAGTGTCCCCAGATGGTCCTCGGTGTGAGATCATCTACTGAGGTCTAGTCAGCCTATCTTCCTTTAGAAAGATCAGCTCTGCTGCATGAGGGAGCTTCATTGATGAGAGGTGAGAAACGCATGAGTATTCTCTCTACCTCTTGTTCCACTATGCTCTATGTGTCTTGGGTCTAGGTTCCACTGAGATGTGTCACTTAGGGTTGGGCATTTCACAATCACTGTGTGTGACCAGTTGTGGAATTCTGTAATATTCTCCATATGTTGCAAAATAAGCTTCTTTGATGACGTTTTAATTAATTAATTAATTAAAGGGGTTTTTAAAAAACAACGAATTAGTAGGAAATGTTCTGGAGAAGCTAGTGAAGCAAATAAGAAAATTTAGTAGGTGGAAACATTTCCCTTCTGCTCATGCTGTAACCCCTGATATCGAACTTTCCCTCCCACTACACACAACTAGAAAACTGAACGTGTATGCAGGTTTTATCTATTAGACAATAGCCAGCATAGGCCTGTAATTTCTGAGGGAAAAGAAAATAAGGTAAGTCTTATAATTATTCTAGATATCTACCTGGTATCTGATCCCTGACCATGATATAGGGAACACAACAATCTCTCTGAGTTAAGGATGTAGATATCAGAGTTCAGGCAATCTGAAGCAAGTAGTCCTTTGACAGGATAACAGTGAGGAGATAGCTCCATTGTGTGACAACTCTATAATCTTTTGCAGTGACTCCTGGGACCTTTTGCTGAATTCTGAGTTCGGTATATACATAATGGAACCAAGAACTGCAGAAGACTACACAGTTCCTACAACAGTTTCCTGAGAAGCTTCCATTCCAATTTCAAATTGAGACTAACCCAGTCATAGGAAACATCACTAAATTCTCTTGTGCTGTGCCTTAGTAATAGACCCAAGATAGCCTTAGGGATATGCTACTGTAGAGTTTCCTGAAAAGGGCTAAAATGCAAGCACAAGATTAGACTGATCTGCTTGTCAGGTAAATTTCCTAGCAAAATAAACTGCAATATGCTTTAAAGGCAAAAAAAAAACAGGGGTAAGGGACTTGACAAAATACCATTCACAGCACCTACACATATTAAAAAACTGAGTGACATGCAAAAAGACAGGAAAATCCAATCCCTCTGTGAACATTTTTGCAAGTATCCAAACATGCTTAGAACTTAAATGTAAACATAAATATGATGAAAAGAGATGGAAAGAATTCACCTCTTTCACCTCTGTGGAAAAAAATACAGAAATTATAGAAGTCATAAAGACAATATGCGAATATAAATTATTTCACGTTTAAAAGATTATATACTGAGAAGAAAGTCAGTTTGCTTATATTAACTGTCAGAATAACAGAAGCTGTCCAAACTAAATCTTGAAGAAGAGAATTCTCTGGAAAAAATTACTAGAAACTCAGTAATCTACAAGACATCAAGCAATTCAACTCACTTAAAGTTGGAATTGTATAAGAGGTGATCTCCTGCAGAATTAGACCCCAGAATAACAAAGAAAAACATCAAAATTATGTTTAGCCAGAAGTTAGAAGGTAAGAGGTATTAGACATAGTATTTAGTTTAAAAGAAAGACTAGGATAAAAAAAAAAAAAAAAAAAAAAAAAAAAAAGAAAAGAAAGGAAGGTACAACAAAGCCTTGGGCTGAATGGACTTCAGGCCTGTGAGGTTATCAGCTTCACAGTGTCGGTTTCAGAATGAGCAATTCCATATCTTGGTTGGAGGCTTTTGGAAATCCATCAGTTTTCCTGGGAAAGCCGTGGGCTAGCAGCCATCATCGGCTAAAAGGCAGGCCAACAGCCCCCTCACCAGCAGTGCCCAACGAGGGGTGCCTTCATCAGCAGCAGAGCCCAGAAATGGTGCCAGCAGCAGAGCCCACAAATGGTGCCTAATGTAAAAGCCCTAAGGAGTTAAAACCTCTTGGGCTAGGTATCTCCTGATAATTTTAAGCTATGGCCATATACAAGGTTTCTCTTAAATTTTGTATACAAGATCCATTGTTTTTAATTCCACACTGGCAGGCCTGGTTAAGATGTAATATTTTTACTTAAACCCTGGGGTACCCTAAGCATCTTTTGAGTAAAAATATAGGCACAATGAATTAACTGATTCATTAATTTAAAAGTCTTAGGGATTAAAATTCATTTTGTTCTTTCAAATGTGTTTCAACTTAACAGCTTTACTCAAAAAACAAACTTAATGCACTGAAAATTTGGGGGAAGGAGAAAAACAAACTTAATGCATTGAAAATTTGGGGGAAGGAGAAACCTCTAAGAAAAAGACATTTATTCACATACTCCCTGATGACAGGTGGATGTACTGCTGATATGTCAAGAAAATTCTGAGTTTCTAAGTGAAGTCATGTCTCACAAAACAAATTAATATTCAATTAAAATGTAGTATATATAAATGAAAACATGCACAGTCATTTATGGTAAATTCTTTGTATTTTAACTTTCTACCTTTTTGCTCTCTCAACATTTAGTTTGAAACAATTAATTGATAAATCTTTATTGTATAAATATTGTTAGTTTCAATTCAAATAATCTTGTTATGGATATTACAGGTTCTTTATAAAAATAGATATTTTATAATATAACAGCTACCACTTAAGTAGATAACATGCAGTATACAGTGTTCATCCTATATTTTGTATTAAAATAATTTTCTTAAAAACAAAAAACAAAAAAAACAACAAAAAAAAAACAAAAAAAAAGAAAGACTAGGAGATGTTCTTGGTACTGTTGACTATAGTGAATAACACTTTATTGCATTCTTGAAAATTGCTAAGACAGATTTTAGTATTCTTATAACAAAAAGGTAATGAAACATTCATTAAACAGTTTAATGTAGCTTTTCTACCATCTATACAGAGTTTAAAAATTTATAATGACCTTCATAAAAATGTTTTTAATTACAAAATAAATTAGGAGCCAGGAGTAATGGTGCAAGTGAGATTCAGGATACAAAGAGACACTGTCTCAAAAAAAAAAATCAAGCATGTAACACACACACACACACACACACACACTAGTTGCTTTCTAAGGGTTATAACAAAACACCTAATTTTCAATTTTGAAAAAATAGAGGAGAAATCAACAGCATATCCTATCTTTCTCATATAAATTAGCAGCATGCAGTAGATGAGGGGACATAGCTTAATAACACCGAGTGCAAGTAAATTTGTAAACTGAAAATACTACTATTGTGCTGTCCCCAAATAATTAATGAACCCAGGTATTTAAAAGTGATGGTTATTACATCAAAAAAGAATAATAACCCAACATAAGAGACATACTTATAAAAGAACTCATCACCATTAATAGACTCTGCAAATTTGAGTCTAGTCACACTTCTACAGAAGGCTGCTCGTTTCCAGGGGAACAGGAGGACAGAGGAGCCTGTTCTGTTGTACTGCAGCTTAAGCATGCCATCAATGGAATCCGGCCTGCAGGAAACCCAAATGCAATGCTCAGATGCCTCTGCAGATACATTCTGAGGAAAAGAAAATGGTAAGGAGACTCGGTGGACATCAGAAAAACTTTAAAGTTATATTTAATTAAAGGTTTGGATCACTAGTAGAGCACTAGCCTAACAAGGACAAGGTCCTAATTTAGATCCCTATTAGAAGAAAAAATATATATGGATATATATACTAATAATCATTGACTAATAATATTCATATCTCCTAGAAATCCATACTTGATTAATATATGAAAAAATTCAAGAAAGAGGTTCCCATAATTTCAGGTAGTTGTTCCCTGAGGGAAGTTGAAGCCTGTCAGCAGAATGAGCTTCTTCTCAGAGTAACTCACAATTCTCACATTTGATTTCTGTGGAATTATTTGTTTTATTTCACAATAAAAAAAAAAGTTAGAAACAATGCCAAGTACGGTGGCTCATGCCTTTAATCCCGGTACTTGAGGTGCAGAGGCAGGCAGATCTCTATGAGACTGAGGCCGGCTGGGGCTGCAGGAAGACCCTGTCTCAAATATTTTTTTAAGTTAGAAACAAAATAGGGGGCCTAAGAGATGGCTCAGCGGTTAAGAGCACTGACTGCTCTTGCAGAGGACCCGGGTTTGATTCCCATCACACACATGGTGGTTAAGAACCGTCTTTAACTTCAGTTCCAGGGGAACCCAACACCCTCTTCTTTTTTTTTAAGTGGGGAACTTTAATGCGACAATGTGTGGATATAGCACATATTTACCAATACACATAATCATTTTATGCTACAGAGCAATTAAATATAAATGATAAACACTTTCTTATTTGTTGTTTTTTTTATTTATTTTTACTTTTTTATTGATGCTTTGTTTATTTCATACATCATTGTCCAATTCAGTTCAGGCATATTTCCCTTTCCCTTTCCCCTACCCCCACCCCACCCCATTGCAGATCATGCATTCTGCCATAACTGTCCTGCATCTTTCTCTCCGTTTTTTTTTTTTTCATTTTTTAGCAATAAGTGATAATTTATGAGTACAAGCATCCTTCATGTATAACCAATTTGCAGGCATTTTTGCCCAAGTCCACACAGCCCATGGGTCCCACCATCCAGCGGTGGGGGGAGGGGTTGTATGTTCAATCAAGTTGATCAAATGAGTGTCCAGACTATATTGCTGTAGTTTCACCATTCACCCCAATTGCAGCCTTTACATTTTACCACGACCCCTCTTCCACAGATTGTTCCCTAGGATTAGAAAAGGGGCACAGGTGGATGAGAAGCAAAACAGCCTAATTTCTCTGGAGCTGTTGTCTTGGACTCTGGTCAATTCTGTCTGTTTTCTTTCATGGGCTGACAGTTTGTCCAGGAATAACCTTTTGATCCTACTAATGAAGCACAAGCAATTAGATATATAGGTATTTAAACAGTACTAATAATTATGGTAGGTTACTTTGGTATAGACACAGATGTTTGAATGGGATGTTAATCCATGAATTACAATTTTTTCTGTTAAATATGACAGGGTCTTACTGTGGCTTATAACATCTCCTAACCATTAGAGGATGTAAGCTTGTGGCATCAGCCGTGGGTTATTCCTCCAAGGAGAGAGTTCATAGCCAATTAGATTTGGGATATACAGACATATGGCTGCCACTGCTGCACAGTATTTCCAGGCAAGTGAGGTGTAGCTGGCACTGATAGAGGACTCTTGCTTGACTCAAGGAGACCTATATTTGCTTAATTGGTTTAGTGGCCTTTGGTAGCACTCTCTGGTATTCCAGAGACCGACTGTACACTTGCAAGTGTGGTCTCAATACATCTTTCCCATGCTTATATCAGGTCTTTGACACCAGGGCTTTATCGCCTCTCTTCTTGCAGGTATCCCAGTTTAGAGGCAAGGAGCCTTTACCTTTTGTGGGGGCTTGGATCCCCTGGCCAACATCTCCTTGGTATAATAATCCATTGCTGATGTCAGAGCTCCTGTATTAATATATTTTGCTTAAGTGCATAGCTTAAGGAGACTTTAGTATTTTATTTGGTTCTGAATACAGAATAATCCTTTTCACAGTTCCTATGTCTATTAATCAATTAAAGAAGGCAGTTTTACCAGTTTTATAAGAGATTACCTCTATAATAGTTGTCACTAATTTACAGTTGGAGAACGACCTCATCTATCATATTTCTCCTTGTTCTATGGGGGGGGAGGTAAGAAATTCTCTCATATTAAAACCTTTGTGGCACCTAGAAGGTAAGTTTCATTAGGACTCATTATAAATAGTTGTTACAAGTAGGATCCACAGAGAGGTTTGAAGTTTGTAGCTATCTGAGGCTTTTCTTCCTTTCAATGTTCAGATGGGTCAACCTTTCTGTTGGCACTTTCTGGTACATCCTACTCAATGCAAATCTGTATCTTTTCTTTCTCAGCCATTAAGTTGGTGACATTTTGACCTGTTGAAACATACAAATCATTTCCTGTAGTTAGTTTTAAGATTTGAATTGCAAGGTTTTTGATGAAAAGGTTTCATATCTATCAGTATTTCCCCCTCCTTTTTTTAGGTTTTGGTTTCTTTGACCCATGAGTCTCCAGAAGAAAGTTGTATTATACATACCTATAGGGTGGAATCAAGGCACAGATTTCATCAGATTCACCCACGCTGTTTTGGGTGACTGTATGTGATTAACTTGGGAAGCAAACTTAATTTTTACGTTAAATCATCTTATAGGTGAAAGAGAATGCTACAAGGTGATACTGTACAACAGAGAAATTATAGAGAACATTTGTATGTGCCAATCCCAAAGTTATTGTTATACTGATTTTATGTAAAACAAATGTGGACATATCTCCATTTAACTCAGATGCATTACCGTTTTTATCAGAGCCTGTAAACCAATGTTGTTTAATATACACATATTTACTTTGACTAAGTCCTAGAACACCATGTAACCTGTAGACAGTGTCCGATCAAAACTGGATACTTGTTGAACTCACGTCAATTAAATATGCATTAATCGAATATACACCTGTGTCCCTCTCCCTCCCCACCCTTCCCAATTCACCATTTCAGTCAGTTTTCTGATGCAGTCTTTCTGTTGTTGTTCTTTTAATATGCATCCCTCTCCATGAGAAATATTTATATCTGGGTTATTGGCACTAGCATCCACATATGAGGGACACCATTCGTCGTTTGTTTTTCTGGGACTGTGTTACTTCACTTAACATAATGTCTTCTAGCTCCATCCATTTACTTGCAAAGTTCATGATGTTGTCCTTGTTTACCGCTGCATAGAACTCCATTGTATACATGTACCACATTTTCTCTATCCACTCTTCAGTTGAGGGCCACCTGGGCTGGTTCCAGCTTTTTGCTATTGTGAACACAGCTGCAATAACCATAGCTGTGCATGTATCTCTGCAGTAAGATGAGTCTTGTGGGTATATACCCAGGAGTGGTATGACCGGGTCAAATGGCAGGCTCATTTTGAGTCTTCTAAGGGTTCTCCACACTGCTTTCCATAGTGGCTGTACACGTTTACATTCCCACTAGCAATGGATGAGTGTTCCCCTTTTCCCCCAACCTCTCCAGCACTTGGTATCATTCGTATTCCTGATCCTAGCCAGTCTTATTGGAGTAAGATGATATCTCAAAGTGGTTTTAATTGGCATGTCCTTAATTATCAGCGATGTTGAACACTTCTTAAGATGTTTCTTAGCCATCTCTAATTCCTCCTCTATGAAGTCTCTATTCATATCTTTGCTCCATCTTTTGAGTGATTCATTTGTTTTCTTTCTTCTTTGTTTTCTGAGAAGCTTGTATACTCTGGAAATTAATGCTTTGTCAGATGTATCTGCAGTGAAGGTTTCCTCCCACTCTGTGGGATTTCTCTTCACTTCCTTTATTGTTTCTTTTGATGTAGAGAAACATTTGAGTTTAATGAAGTTCCATTTGTCAATTGTCAATCTTATTTCTTGTGCAGCTGCTGTCTGATTTAGGAAGTCTTTTCCTATGCCTATGTCTTGTAGTCTGCTGCCAAGTTTCTCTTCTATCACCTCCAGAGTTTGGGGTTTCACGTTGAGGTCTTTGATCCATCTGGAGTTCAGTTTTGTACAGGGAGAGAGGTAAGGGTATAATTTCATTGTTCTGCAAGTGGTGATCCAGTTTTGCCAACACCACTTACTGAAGATGCTGTCTTTCCTCCACTGTGTCTTCTTGGCCCCCTTGTCAAATATGAGGTGGCTGAAATTGTATGAGCTCATGTTTGGATCTTCAGTTTTATTCCATTGGTCAACTGTTCTGTTTTTGTGCCAGTACCAGACTGTTTTTAGGACTATAGCCCTGTAGTATAGTTTGATGTCTGGTATAGCGATCCCCCCTGTATAGCTCTTTTCGCTCAGGGTTGCTTTGGTTATTCAGGGTCTTTTGTTTTTCCAAATGAAATTGAGGATTTTTTTTTCCAAGCCTGTGAAGAAACTCTTGGGGATTTTGATTGGGATGGCATTAAATCTGTATACTAGTTTGGGTAGGATGAACATTTTTACTATATTTATTTTCCCAATCCATGAGCATTGGAGGTTTGTCCATCTTCTGATGTCTTCCTCAATTTCCTTTTTCAGGGGTTTAAAATTTTTGTTGTAGAGATCCTTGATGTCTTTGGGTAGGTTTGTTCTTAGATATTTTATTGTGTTTGAGGCTACTGTGAGTGGGAAGGTCTCCTTGTAGTCCTTCTTCAGTTGCTTGTTGTTGGTGTAAAGAAAGGCTACTGATTTTTCTAGATTTATTTTGTATCCTGCCACTTTAAGGAAGCTCTTAATCATTTCTAGGAGTTTTCTGGTGGAGTTCTTAGCATTCCTTAGGTGACAATCATATCATCAGCACAAAGGGATAGCTTGACTTCCTCTTTTCCAATTAGAACTCCTTTAATTTTCTTTTCTTGCCTTATTGCCCTAGCAAGGGCTTCCAGCACAATATTGAAAAGGTGTGGTGACACAAGGCAGCCTTGCCGAGTTCCTACCTTTAAGGAAATGCTTCTGTCATTTCCCCATTTAGGATGATATTGGCTGTGGGTTTCCTGTATATGACTGATTACATTGAGGAATGTTCCCTCCAGTCCAATTCCCTCTAGGACTTTAAACAAGAAGGGATGCTGTATTTTGTCAAAGTCTTTTTCAGTGTCAATTGAGATGATGGTGTGTTTTTTGTCCTTCGGTCCATCTATATGTTTGATGATATTTATTGATTGTCATATGTTGAACCATCCCTGCATCTCTGGTATGAATCCAACTTGGTCATGATGGATGATTTTCTTGATGTGGGTGTGTATGCGATTTGCCAGTATCCTGTTTACAATTTTGGCATCTGTGTTCATTAGGGAGATGGGTCTATAGTTCTCCTTTTTGGTTGTATCTTTCCCTGGTTTTGGTAATAGTGTGATGCTGGCTTCATAGAAGCAATCTGGGAGAACTCCTTCCGTTTGTATCCTTCTAAACAATTTGAGTAGTAATGCTTGTCTTTTCAAAATATTTTATAGAATTCTGCTGTGAAACCATCTGGGCCTGGGCATTTTTTGGTTGGGAGGCTACTTATTACATCTTCGATTTCTTCCTGTATTATTGGTCTATTTAGGCTGTCGATCTCTTCTTGGTTGAGCTTTGGTGATTCCCAGGATTTCAGATATTCATCCATTTCTTCTAGGTTTTCAAACTTAGTAGAGTATAGGTTTTTGAAGTATTCCCATATGATTGTCTGGATGTTTTCGTTGTCTGTTGTGATAGTTCCCCTTTCATCACAGATTGTCTTGATTTGGAGTTGTTCCCTCTTTCTTTTGGTTAACTGGGCTAGAGGTCTGATTATCTTGTTTATTCTCCTCAAAGAACCAACTTTTGGATTCATTGAATTTTTTTTGTATTAGTTTTACTTTGTTTCTATTTCATTGATCTCTGCTCTGATTTTTGTTATTTCTTCTTGTCTGCTCTGTCTTAGGGTTCATTTGTTGTGGTCTCTCAATTATTCTTCAGCTGCATGTTAGATCATTCAACTTGTGCTCTTTCTGTTTTTTTCTATTGTAGGCACTCTTAAGAGCTACTTATAGTTCCCTCTTAGGATTGTCTTTAAAGTGTCTCATAGATTTTGCTCTGTTGTGTTTATCATTGTCATTCAGTATTCCAGTGGAAATGTTTTTATTTCTTTCTTTATGTCTTCCTTGACCCGACCTACTTTTCAGGGAGTGTGTGTTTTAGTCTCCACTTGTTCTTGTAAGTTGTAGGTTTATCCTGGTGTTGATATTGAGAATTATTGCACTGTGGTCTGAATAGAATGCATGAGATTTGTTTCAGATCTTTTTTATATTTGTTTGAGTTTTTTGGTACTGTGTCCAGTATATGGTCTATTTTGGAGTATGTTCCGTGAGGTGCTTAGTAGAAAGTATACTCTGGTGTTTTGTGGAATATTCGATAGATGTTCGTGTGAGTCCATTTGGTGTATTGTATCATCTTAGTTCAAATGTCTCTCTGGTTTATCCTTTTGTCCTGTTGATCTGTCTAAAGGACGTAGTGGGGTATTGAAGTCCCTACTATTAGTGTCGCTGGGGTTTATCTGTGCCTTGAGATCTGAAGAAATTGTCATTATCAAAGTTGTGTGCACCGGGTTTTGGTGCATATATATTCATGTTGTGAGATCTTCATTGTCAATTGTTCCTTTTAATTAGAATATGTAATGGGCCCTCTTTGTCTCTTTTGATTTCTTTTGCTTTGAAGTCTATTTTGGTCTGAATTAGAATAGTCACACCCGCTTTCTTTTTTGCGTACCATTTGCTTTGAATACTTTCTTCCATCCCTTCACCTTTTTTTTTTTTTTTGCTTTTGTTTTTCCTTGAAATTGAGATGGTTTCTTGTAGACAGCATATAGATGGTGTTTTGTTTCCTAATCCATTCTCCCAGTCTATGGTTTTGATTGGGGAGTTTAGCCATTAATATTTAAGGTTATAATTGAAAAATGGATGTTGGTCCTTTCACTTTATTATCCATTTGACTTCTAGCTTCTGATTTTTCTCCTATTGTTATGTTTTTATTAGCTTCTTTTCCTAGGTGTTTGGGGATTGTTTGGCTCCTCTCTTCTGCCCTTTGAATTGCTTCAAGTTATTTTTGAAGAGTTGGTTTTCTTAGACATGTATTCATTCATCTTGCTTATTTGCATGGAAGATTTCTCTCTCCTTCAACTATATAGTTTCAAAATATTTGCAGGGTAAATTATTCTGGGTGGGCATCCATAGTCCCTTAACACTGAGAATGCTTTGCCCCAGTCTTCTTCTTGCTTTCATCGTTTGAGCTGAGAAGTCATTTGTAATTCTGATGGCTTTCCTTTGTATGTGACTTGGTTTTCTTTTGTAGCCCTCAGAATTTTGTCTTTGTTTTGGCATCTAGCATTTTAACTATGATATTGGTGGAGGTGTTTCTTGTTCTGATTTTGTCTGTTTGGGGTCCTATGGGCTTCTTGTATTTGTATGGGTTTGTCTATTTTTAGTTTGGGGAAATTTTCATCTATTATTCTGTTGAAGATCTGATCAATACTATTCTCTTAAGATTCTTCTCCTTTCTCTATTCCTATGATGCAGAGGTTTGGTCTTTTCATAGTGTCCCATATTTCCTGGTTGTTCCACTTTTGTGTATTTTTAAATTTTTCATAATCTTTATTTGAGCTTTTTAATTGCTCTGTGTTATCTTCCAGATCTGATATTCTTTGTTATGCTTCCTCTTTTCTACTTCTGAGGCTTTTTCCTTTCCTTTATTCTTGATTGGATGAGTATTCTAATTCCTTTTTCGTTTCATCCTGTTTTCTTTGGTATTTCCATTTCCTTTTTGAGCTTCTCAATCTCTTCTTGTTGCTTCTTAATCTCTTCTTGGTGCGCCTTACTTTGTTGGTTGGCTTCCTTTTTCAGTGTTTCTACTTCCTTTCGGAGTTTGTTTTTTTCTCCCTCTAGTACTTTCTGGAATTTATCAATCTGTTCCTTTAGTTCTTTCCAATGTTTGTCGTATCCCTCTAGGTCCTTTATGAGTTTTTCATCCTCTCTCTTTAGTTCTCTGAATTCTTCCTTATGTTCTTTAATTTCTCTGCATAGGTCTGCAATTATTCCTCTAATATCTGTTCCTTGGGTCTCCTCCAATGGGTTCCCATTGTAGCTATCTCCTACAGGCTTGGCAGAGCCTGGTGCAGGATTATCCTGTGCCTTTCCCATGTTGTCCCTTCATCATGTCCCTGGCATGTGGGCTTCCCTTTTGTGGTTCAGATCACAAATACCTTTTCACTATGTTAGCAGATGGTTTTGCTTTCTTCCTTCAGATGCTTTTTTTTTCCTTTCCTCCTCCTCATTTATGGAGTATTGACTTGTCTAGTATTCAGGCTTTCAATTTTGTTTATATATTGGATATTGGAAGCCAAAGCACTCTTCTCTCCTTGATCTGAAGGTTCTCCCCAAAAAAAGGCCACTTGGATTCTCACTGATTTCCACTGGTGGTGGGGGGAGGGGGGTATGTCTGACCTAGCCCATGCTCTGGTACCTGACTGAGTGACTTCCAGCCAGCCCACACCAAGGTGCAGAGGCACCTACCAAAACTCACCGACCCTCTGTTCCCGGCTCCAAAGGCAAAGGGCAGTCCCGCCCAGAAGTCCTCAGAGACAAGACTCTCTATCCGCAGCCCAGGAAAGAGTCCACCCCCCAAAAAAAATACCTGCCTGAGTGACTTCCGGCCAGCCTGCACCAAGGTGCAGAGGCACCGACCCAAACCCACCAACCCTCTGTTCCCGGCTCCAAAGGCGAAGGCAACACCCTCTTCTGACCTCCACCACATTGCGCTACACAGGTGCGGTCAGACAGTAGATTCATACACATAAAAAATGAATAAAATTATTTTTTAAATTATTTTAAAAGTTAGAAACAAAATAAATCGTCTAATGGTCTAATAATCTGGCATAA
Source organism: Rhizomys pruinosus (assembly GCA_009823505.1). NCBI lineage: Eukaryota > Metazoa > Chordata > Mammalia > Rodentia > Spalacidae > Rhizomys > Rhizomys pruinosus. Next base: position 2,240,145 of record VZQC01003804.1, on the reverse strand, counting down.
TTATTTAAAATCAGAAGTAACTTAGTGATCACCAAATCCCTATTGGTCATAACGTGAAGATTCCTCCAAGGGTTGTCAGCTAAAGCAAGGTGCAGGACCACCATCTGACTCTTCATTTCCTGAAACATTGCTTTCTACTGAAACAGACTATTCATTTTAATATGATCCCTGTGTGGTCCAGACACATGTTAAAATGTGAGAAACAGGATTCTGTGGCATCCTTGACACATTAATAGCTGCTAAGTACTTCTGGTTATGTTGTTTAGTGTATTCCCTGACTGATCTTCTCCCGTCTTTTAGCTTTTGAGCTATTGTTCCTTCCATGAACTGAGCCCTTTTTCTGTGTGCAGAAGTGCGCAGTCAAGCCTATTCTACTTCTGCTTCTGTGTGCTGAGTGCTATTCTGCACTTCAAGTCAGGTAGCCCTAGCTGTTTCTGTTGGCCTGGGTATGGTTTCATTTGCAGACTTTGAAGCCTCATTCCATTTGGTGAGTGTACAATACCCTTCCTAGAGTGTGGCTATCAAAAATATGCACTGTATTGAATGGACATTTTTACTATATTTATTTTCCCAATCCATGAGCATGGGAGGTTTGTCCATCTTCTGATGTCTTCCTCAATTTCCTTTTTCAGGGGTTTAAAATTTTTGTTGTAGAGATCCTTGGTGTCTTTGGTTAGGTTTGTTCCTAGGTATTTTATTGTTTTTGAGGCTATTGTGAGTGGGAAGGTCTCCTTGTAGTCCTTCT
>VZQC01003804.1:2131433-2228332 GCA_009823505.1 Rhizomys pruinosus | reverse complement strand
ACCTTTTCAGTCAGTTTTCTGATGCAATCTTTCTGTTGTTGTTCTTTTAATATGCATCCCTCTCCACAAGAAATATTTATAACTGGGTTATTGGTACTAGCATCCACATATGAGAGATACCATTTGTCGTTTGTTTTTCTGGGACTGTGTTACTTCACTTAACATGATGTCTTCCAGCTCCATCCATTTACCTGCAAAGTTCATGATGTTTGTGGTGTCGCCGCCAGGATTCGTGGCGGGGCCCACTTAATCCTAGGTCTACCCATGTGGAAAGACCGTGCAGGAAAGCATACCACGTGTAGGCAGGTTGAGGTTCGAACACAGAGAGTTTATTCCAACATGTCCACTTAAATATCCATCATGACTCAATTCGTCACTACTCCTCACCCCATGGGTGTGGCCAGGGAGGTAACATTGGCTTAGAATCCAACCCACTCTAACTAAGTTTTCCCACATCTCAACATTTTAATTTTATTTTTTTAATTTTTCTGAGAGGCAGGGGAGCCCATAGCTGAGGCTAACAACCCAAAGGAACCTGAGTTTTGAATAGCAGCTGCTCAAGCCTGTTTTGAGTGCTTGGTAGTGGGGGACAGATCAGACCTAAAACTTTATTTTCACACTAAGGCCAATTAATATCCGAAAATCCCAACCATGAAGCTGATTGTCAAGCATAAGCAATGAATGTAAGTAACATTCATGTAAAACCAATTAGCAAATATCTATGTTCATATTTTGAACAACCCAAGGTTCCCATAGTCCAATTGGAGAAGCTTGTATGCACAAGCATGTTGATCAAATAAGAATCCAGTCTATATTGCTGTGGTCTCACGATTTACCCCAATCTCTCCACAGCCCTTACATTCTACCACTCCTCCTCTTCTGCAAGTCATTCCCTAGGCTTTGGAAAAGGGGCACAAGTGGGTGAGAAGCAAAGCAGTCTATTTTCTCTGGAGATGTCATTTTTACACTGTTCAGGTTGTTTCCCTTCATGGGTTGACAGCTTATCCAGGGTACCTTTTTAATCCTACTAACAAAGCACAAGCAATTAGATGTACAGGCATTTAAACATTATTATTATGGCAAGCTAAGCTGTGAGCACAGACACAGATGTTTGGATGGTATGCTAATCCACAAACTGTGGTTTCTCTATAAAGGATGACACGTTCTTATTGTGGCTTATATCATCTCCTAACCACTAGAGGATGTAAGCTTGTGGCATCAGCCATGAATTATTTCTCCAAGGAGAGAGCTAATAGCCAATTAGATTTGGAATATATATAGACACATGGCTGCCACTGTTGCACAGTATCTCCAGGCAGTTGAGGTGTAGCTGATACTGACAGAGGAGACTTGCTTGACTCAAAGAGACCAATATTTTGCTTTATTGCATTAGTGGCCTTTGGTAACACTCTCTGGCATTTCAGAGGCCAACTGCACATTAGCAAGTGATGTCTCAAAACATTTTTTCATGCTTACACCAGGTCTTCGACAACAGGGACTTACCACCTTTCTCCTTGCAGATATCCCATTTTTATAGGCAAAAAGGCCTTTATAATTTTGGGAGCTTGGATTCCCCAGCTAACATCTCCTTAGCAGAATAATCCATTGCTGATATCAGAGCTCTCCTGTATTAATATATTTTGCTTAATTACACAGCTTATCGAGACTTTACTATTATCTACAGTCAGGGAATGACTTCATTATCATCACATTTTTTTCTTTTCCTATAAAAGGAAAGAGGTAGGAAGGTTTCTCAGCATCTGGAAGGTAAACTTCATTAGGGCACATTATGAATAGTTAACCCAAATAGAATTCAGAGAGATGCTCAGCGTCTGTGACTCAGGCAGTCTGAGGTTCCTCTTTCTTTAATGTCCAGATGGGTCAGCCTCTCTGCTGGAATTTCCCAGTCCATCCTGCACAGCCAAAAGTTGTACATTTTCAGGCATTTAGGTTGGTGTTTTTACCTGTGGGAACATACAAATCTTTTCCCATTGTGAGTTTCAAGACCTCAAAATTAAAAATTTATCAAAAGGTTTGGAATACAGAAGGAATATTATACCACCTCCTTCTTTTTTTTTATGTTTTGATCTATAGATGCCTAAGTTGTCCTACAAGTAAAGGAAAAATGTTACAAGGTGATACTGCATAACACAGAAAAATATAGAGACCATTTGTGTACCTTAACTCCAAAGTTATTGTTGGAAAGTCAATACAGATTATGCATAAAAAAATTAACATTTTACATTCCCAATTGGTTCAAATGTATTACTATTTTAAACTGTAAACCTTACAAAGTATATTTTGATAACTATCTTACTCTAAGCTCTTGGCCTTCTCCAGGCCTGGCATGAAAACCTGCTTTAAAGATTTTACAATATCTAGCTTTTAATAAAATTTTCTTTTACAGTTTTTATGCCCATCAGTTAATTAAAGACAGTCTAGATATGCCCCATGAGATGTTGTTACCATCATAGCCATCTTGATTTTTGTTTTTGTTTTTGTTTTTTTTGTGGGAGCTTCTAGGAAGCTTCCTTTGTTGAACAGGTGCAACACAGTCCTGCTAAGAGGAAAGGGACGCACAGTGCCCACTTTGTGGACAGTGTGGGGAGCTGGCCTCATTGCGTACAGGACAGTCAGTCACTTCCGTGACCTGACCGGAGAGGTATCTTCCTACTCGGGTCCTTAGCCTGGGACCATGAAACACGTATCCCACTCTTGACCAAAACTTTTCACCTGCCCAAGCTCAGGACAGGAATTTCACACCAGCTATTCAGGTTGGTGGTCCACAAAGGGAGCCTTTTTCCAAACCAAATGGCCACCCACAACACCAGAACAAAATGCAGGCCCAGCCTGTATGCACACAAAAAATTTTAAATGGTGGCCGTGAATTCTGCAATGATGTTAATTGGAATTCAATTTTTTTATTTTTAAATTTTTATACATTTTTTTATTTTTTATTCCCAAATACCCCAAACTTATTAACACTTTAATACAATGAAAACCTGGTTGCATGTTTGTTTTAGGTGTTGAAAGGGCGTAACCAGTAGGTGGCAGTGTAGATCCATTATGTTAAGATTTTTATTTATTTATTTTTTTATTTTTTTTTTGTATGTGTATGAATGTACTGTCTGCATGCAGGTCTGTGCACCCGTGTCGTGCAATGCCGCGGAGGTCAGAAGAGGGTCTCGGATTCCCCTGGAACTGGAGTTCTCCTGGAATTGGAGTTACAGACGGTTCTTAGCCGCCATGTGGGTGCTGGGGATCGAACCCGGGTCCTCTGCAAGAGCGTCGGTGCTCTTAACCGCTAGGCTATCTCAAGATTTTTAATAGATAACCCATAACCTTTGTTGAAATTGAATTATGTTTTGGCTGTTTAATATAAATTTGCGTCTTGAGAAGGAAGGGCCACGTTCCAACTCAGAGGTAATTTTTTTACTAGTATCATAGCTGTTAACATTATAATATACTTAGAACACAAGTACACACATCCATACACACATGCACACACACATACAAACATACATAATAAAGATTTGTTAGGTTGACCTGTAAGAGAAGAAAGCCATATTGTTTGCTGTTTAATGAGAAACATGAAATTTTTATAATTTGTTATAGGGTTATTTTTACATAATTAGAATAAATATCCCAGTAATACATGAGACAGCTGAGATCCATATGCCACCTCTTAGGCCCATTTGCAACCACTTGCCTTCAATTAAGTATACCTAAAGTTTACTATTTCCCTATCCTATCCCTTCTGGTTAACTATGCCTAAATTCTCCCTATGCTATTTACAAATCTAAAGATTGAGGATTTCCAAAAGTAGACAGGCCTGATCCATCATGTCTTATTATTAAGGACTTTGGAATAATAATAATCCATAATCACAATTACAACCATTATTAATTATTATTAATTATCAATAATTAGTATTAACCATTATTAGTCACAACAATCACTAATAATTATTATGAATAACTGTCAATAGTAGCTAACAATTTACCATTAGACTGAATTTTTTCAATTATTATTAATGATTATATTCAACAATAACTATAACCATTAATAACAATTACTAATAATTAATAATCTATCATAAAACTGAATAATATGCATACTATAAACCCAATTAAAAATTGTTAACACTAAGGGGTATAACAAACATTTTTTATGAATTGAATCTATTTTGTTTATAGTCAGTTTCTAATTAGATTTAAACCTGTAGGATTATAATGAATTAAAAGCGGGAACTCACATTCACTCACACATACAAGCAGCTTGAAGATGGGCTTAAAGGAACATAAAACAGTTTTATTCAAAAAATTTCTCATTTAAATTGAACCAAAATATCAATTTACGTTGTTAAAGAGACTTTTACCAATGGTCCTTAAAAAAATAATTTATCAGAGCAAGTTTGTTTTGTTAGAACTTCAAGGCCTGTAAATTCTCCTAGAAATCCATCTATCTTGTTTCCAAAGTGCTGAAATCAAAAGGATGTTACCTAAAATCAAAATTTAGTGGGCATGATTTAGATATCATGTGCTCAGTGGGGCAGCTGGTATGCATGCACAGCAGGCAGGCTTATGGCGCCAGGCCAGAGCTCAGACCACCTGTGATCTAGAATTCTGTGAGAAGAGATTTTTAAGGTGAAACACATTTAAAAGGAGCAAGATAAAATTAAATCAATCATATCTAGGGTACCCAGGGGTTAAGTAAAAATATTACACTTTAATTTAAACATGCTGAAATGGATTTGAATTACTGTTCCCTAAATCCCAACCTTGGATCTACAAATAGACGGCAGGTTTTAGGAAAGAAGTTAGATTTAGAAAAAACTCATAAGAAGACAAGAGAGTAACACACTTTTATCTAAAAACAGATTTTGTACACAAAATTTAAGAGAAAAATGACCAATGCTTGAAATTATTTGGAAGAGACGGCTCTTGGGGGAGGGTGGTTCTGTGAAAGGCCTTAGTTTACAACAGAAAGAAGTGTGCTCAGGTCGAGCAGAGCTACCAGGAGAAAATCTACATATGAACAAGACTGGAACCGAACTTGAGGAGCCTGAAGCAGGAGTCTTTCTTTGGGGGGATGGGATTTAAAACCAGAAAGTTTTTCAGACCTGTAGAATTATGAAAAATTGTTTTAAGGCCAAACATAACTGCTAAGCCTTAATATTAAATTCAGCCTTGAGGTCACTGGCTTTTACAGCCTGCAGGAGTGACCATGGCAGGAGTTACATGCCCGGTAGGCACTGGATGCTCCCTCTGAACCAAATCAGAGGCAGGCTCTCCATGTGTACAAAGCCACTTGCACTCAGACCACTGTCCCATTCACCGAAACCAGCAGGAAAGATGACTCCACCACAACAGACAGATATCAGGAGAGAGAGAAGAAAAAGGCAAGATTTAGGGGTATGCATACCTAAGTTGTTAATGTTTCCTTCTGTCCCACGTTTGGACGCCATTTGTGGTGTCACTGCCAGGATTCCTGGTGGGGCCCACTTAATACTAGGACTACCCATGTGGAAAGACCGCACAGGAAAGCATAGCACGTGTAGGCAGGTTGAGGTTCGAACGCAGAGAGAGAGTTTATTCCAACATGTCCGCTTAAATATCCATCATGACTCAATTCGTCACTACTTCCCACCCTATGGGTGTGGCCAGGGAGGTACCATTGGCTTAGAATCCAACCCACTCTAACTAAGTTTTCCCACAATGTTGTCTTTCTTTACCTCTGCAGAGAATTCCATTGTGTACATATACCACATTTTCTCTATCCACTCGTCAGTTGAGGAGCATTTGGATTGGTTCCAGCTTTTTGCTATTGTGAACAGAGCTGCAATAAATATAGTTGTGCATGTATCTCTGCAGTAAGATGAGTCTTGTGGGTATATACCCAGGAGTGGTATGACTGGGTCAAATGGCAGACTCATTTTGAGTCTTCTAATGGTTCTCCACAGTGCTTTCCATAGTGGCTGTACAAGTTTACATTCCCACCAGCAATGGATGAGTGTTCCCTTTTCACCACAACCTCTCCAGCACTTGGCATCATTTGTTTTCCTGATCCTACCCAGTCTTATTGGAGTAAGATGGTATCTTAAAGTGGTTTTAATTTGCATTTCCTTAATTATTAGCAATGTTGAACACTTCTTTAGGTGTTTCTCAGCCATCTCTAATTCCTCCTCTGTGAAGTCTCTATTCAGATCTTTGCTCCATCTTTTGAGTGATTCATTTGTTTTCTTTCTTCTTTGTTTATTGAGTAGCTTGTATACTCTGGAAATTAATGCTTTGTCGGATGTATCTGCAGTGAAGGTTTCCTCCCATTCTGTGGGTGTTCTCTTCACTTCCTTTATTGTTTCCTTTGATGTACAGAAGCTTTTGAGTTTAATGAGGTCCGATTTGTCAATTGTCGATCTTATTTCTTATGCAGCTGCCGTCTGATTTTGGAAGTCTTTTCCTACAACTATATCTTGTAGTCTGCTGCCAAGTTTCTCTTCTATCACCTCCAGAGTTTTGGATTTCACGCTGAGGTCTTTGATCCATCTGCAATTGACTTTTGTACAGGGTGAGAGGTAGGGGTTTAATTTCATTCTTCTACAGGTGGTGATCCAGTTTTGCCAGCACCACTTGTTGAAGATGCTGTCTTTCCTCCATTGTGTCTTCTTGGCCCCCTTGTCAAATATGAGGTGGCTGAAATTGTATGTGCTCAGGTTTGGATCTTCAGTTTTATTCCACTGGTCAACTGGTCTGTTTTTGTGCCAGTACCAAGCTGTTTTTATGACTATAATCCTGTAGTATAGTTTGATGTCTGGTAGAGGGATCCCCCCTGTATTGCTCTTTTCGCCCAGAGTTGCTTTGGCTGTTTGGGGTCTTTTGTTTTTCCAATGAAATTGAGGATTTTTTTTCCAAACCTGTGAAGAAGCTCTTGGGGATTTTGATTGGGATTGCATTAAATCTGTATACGAGTTTAGGTAGAATGGACATTTTTGCTAAGTTTATTTTCCCAATCCATGAGCATGGGAGGTTTTTCCATCTTCTGATGTCTTCTTCAATTTGCTTCTTCAGAGGTTTAAAATTTTTGTTGTAGAGATCCTTGGTGTCTTTGGTTAGGTTTGTTCCTAAGCATTTTATTGTTTTTGAGACTATTGTGAGTGGGAAGGTCTCCTTGTAGTCCTTCTTCAGTTCCCTACTGTTGGTGTAGAAAAAGGCTACTGATTTTTCTAGATTTATTTTGTATCCTGCCACTTTACTGAAGTTCTTAATCATTTCTAGGAGTTTCCTGGTGGAGTTCTTAGCATCCCTTAAGTAGACAATCATATCATCAGCAAATAGGGATAGCTTGACTTCCTCGCTTCCAATTAGAACGCATTTAATTTCCTTTTCTTGCCTTATTGCCCTAGCAAGGGTTTCAAGCACTATGTTGAAAAGGAGTGGTGACAGGGGGCAGCCTTGCCCAGTTCCTACCCTTAAGGGGAATGCTTCTGTCGTTTCCCCATTTAGGATGATATTTTTGTGGGTTTCCTGTATATGGCTTTTTTACATTAAGGATGATCCCTCCAATCCAACTTCCCTCTAGGAATTTAAACATGAAGGATGCTGGATTTTTTCAAAGGCTTTCTTCGCATCAATTGAGAGATGACTGCATCAATAGGTTTTTTCTTCAGTCCATTTATATAGCTTGATATTTATTGATTTTTGTATGTTGAACCATCCCTGCATCTCTGGTATGAATCCGACTTGGTCATGATGGGAGGGGGGGATCTTCTTTGATGTGAGGTCTGTAGGCCGATTTGCCAGGTATTCTATTTAGAATTTGGCATCTTGTTCTTTCGGGAGATGGGTCATAGTTCTTTGCGTTGCATTTCACTTGCACTGTGGTTTCTTGGTATTAGGTGATGCGGCTTCATAGAACGGGAATCTTGGAAGAACCCCGCTTTCCCCTCACATTTGTATCCTTCTAGACAACTTGCAGTATCTAATGGTTGTACAGTCTTTTTGAAATATTTTATTAGAATTCTTTGCTGTGTTAAACCATCTGGCCTGGGCATTTTTTGCGTTGGGAGGCTACGTTATACATCTTCAATTTCTTCATATATCATTGGTCTATCTAAGCTGTAATCTCTAGGTGTCATCTTTCTTGTTAGCTTTGGTGATTCCCAGGGATTTCAGATATCACCATTTCTTCTAGGGTTTCAAATCTTAGCTGCGTATAGGTTTTTAAATTAATCCCGTATGATTGTCTGGATCTTTTCATTGTCTGTTGTGATATTTCCCCTTTCATCACAGATTCTATTGATTTGGAGTTGTTCCTTCTTTCTTTTGGTTAACTGGGCTAGAGGTCTGTCTATCTTGTTTATTCTCTCAAAGAACCAGCTTTTGGATTCATTGATTTTTTTGTATGATTTTCTTTGTTTCTATTTCATTGATCTCTGCTCTGATTTTTGTTATTTCTTCTTGTCTGCTGCGTTTATGGTTCATTTGTTGTTGTTTCTCAAGTACTTTTAGTGTTAGATCGTTCACTTGTGCTCTTTCTGTTTTTTTTAATGCAGGCACTTAGAGCTATAAACTTCCCTCTTAGGACTGCTTTTAAAGTGTCCCATAGGTTTTGCTGCATTGTATTATCATTGTCACTCAGTTCCAAGAATGTTTTTATTTCTTTCTTTATTTCTTCCTTGACCCATTCATTATTCAGAAGAGTGTTGTTTAGTCGCCATGTGTTCTCGTAGGTTGTAAGGTTTATCCTGGTGTTCGTACTGAGTTTTATTGCACTGTGGTCTGATAGAATGCATGAGATTATTTCAATCTTTTTGTATTTGTTGAGCTTTTCCCTGTGTCCCAGTATGTGGTCTACTTTGGAGAATGTTCCATGGGGTGCTGAGTAGAAAGTTTATTCTCTGGTGTTTGGGTGGAATATTCTATAGATGTCTGTGAGGTCCATTTGTTGTATTGTATCATTCAGGTCAGATGTCTCTCTGTTTATCCTTTGTCCTATTGATCTTAGTGGGGTATTGAAGTCCCCTACTATTAGTGTGCTGGAGTTAATCTGAGCCTTGAGATCCTGAAGAATTGTCTTTACAAAGTTTGGCACGCTGGCATTTGGTGCATATATATTCACGATTGTGAGATCTTCATCGTCAAATGTTCCTTTAATAAAGATGTAATGGCCCTCTTTGTCTCTTTTGATTTCTTTTATTTTGAAGTCTATTTTGTCTGATATTAGAATAGCCACACCTGCTTTCTTTTTGGTACCATTTGCTTGGAATGCTTTCTTCCATCCCTTCACCTTAAGTTGGTCCCTGTCCTTGAAATTGAGATGGGTTTCTTGTAGAGAGCATATAGATGGATTTTCTTTCCTAATCCATTCTCCCAGTCTATGCCTTTTGATTGGGGAGTTTAGCCCATTAATATTTAAGGTTATAATTGAAAGATGGATGTTGTTTCCTTTCACCTTATTATCCATTTGGACTTTTAGTCTCTGATTCTACTCCTACATTTATATTTTTATTAGTTTCTTTTCCTAGGTGCTTGAGGATAGTTGCTCCTCTCTTCTGCCCTTTGAATTGCTTCAAGTATTTTCTGGAGAGCTGGTTTTCCAGACATGTATTCTATCATCTTTTTTATGTCTTGGAAGATTTTTCTCTCTCCTTCAACTGTAATTGACATTTTTGCTGGGTAAAGTATTCTGGGTTGGCATCCATAGTCCTTTAACACTGGGAATGCTTTGCTCCATGTTCTCCTTGCTTTCATGGTTTGTGCTGCGAAGTCAGTTGTAATTCTGATGGGTTTCCCTTTGTATGTGACTTGTTTTTCTTTTGTGGCCTTCAGAATTTTATCTTTGTTTTGGGCATCTAGCATTTTGGCTATGATATGGTGTGGGGAGTTTCTTTTCTGATCTTGTCTATTTGGAGTCCTATGTGCTTCTTGTATTTGAGTTGGTTTGTCTACTTTTAGTTTGGGGAAGTTTTCATCTATTATTCTGTTGAAGATCTGATCTATACTATTCTCTTGAGATTCTTCTCCTTCCTCTATTCCTATGATGCAGAGGTTTGATCTTTTCATAGTGTCCCATATTTCTTGGTTGTTCCACTTTTGTGTATTTTTAAATTTTTCATAATCTTTACATGAGTTTTTTAGTTGCTCTGAGTTATCTTCCAGATCCGATATTCTTTGTTCTGCTTCCTCCGTTCTATTTCTGAGGCTTTTTCCTTTCCTTTCTTCCTGGTTGGATGAGTGTTCTATTTCCTTTTTCATTTCATCCTGAGATTTCTTTAATATATCCATTTCCTTTTTTAGTTTCTCAATCTCTTCTTAGTACTCCTTACTTCGTTGGTTGGCTTCCTTTTTCAGTGTTTCTACTTCCTTAAGATGTTTGTTTTTTCTCTCTCTCTAGTTCTTTCTTGAGTTTGTCAATCTCTCTCTTTACTTCTCTGAATTCTTCTTTATGTTCTTTAATTTCTCTTCATAGGTCTGCAATTACTCCTCTAAGGTCTGTTTCTGGGGTCACCTCCAGGGGGATTGGTGCGGAATTATCCTGCACCTTTCCCATGTTGTCCCTTCGTTGTGTCCCTGGCATGTGGGTTTCCCTTTTGTGATTCAAATCTCAAATGCCTTTTCAGTGTGTTGAAGGCTGAAAGCTTGTTTTATTTTGCTTACCTCCTTCCGATGCTTTTTTTTTTTCCTTTCTTTCTTCCCTCCTCCTTGTTTATGGAGTGTTGACTTGTCTAGGTTTCAGGCTTTCACTTTTATTTATGTATTGGATATTGGAAGTCTCTTCCTTTCCTGTTCTGAAGGTTCTCTTAATCCACTGGATACTCTCTCCTCAATTTCAGTTGTTGGAGGGGGGTATTCCTGACTTAGCCGGCACCTGCCTGGAGCAGTGGCGGGCTGCTCCTGCACCCTGACACAGGACCCCACTATGGCCCCTGAGCCAGGCCCCCAAACCCAAGACCACTTCCCACTTCTGCCTACTAGGGGGGCAGGGCCACCCAGTCAGGCAGCCACCCTCTGCCGGGGCTTAGGGGTCCAATCTAGATCCACCAGCCACTGGCGCCTCTGCCACAACTCAGAAAACCAATTGTCCAGCACCCCGTGGGTCAATGCCCAAAGTTTTTACCTGCCTGGAGCAGTGGCGGGCTGCTCCTGCACCCTGACACAGGACCCCTCTATGGCCCCTGACCAGAGAAATGTATTAAACAGTGCCAAAGATACAATTCTCATTATCTAGTCTCCAAAACACATGGAATCTAGTTTACTTCAGTAATAATAGTATTGAAAATTGCAAAGAAAATAAAGGCTTTATATGTATATCATGTTATATATAATAAGGTATAGCAAACCATCAAAATTTGTGGTATAACCAATCATTAATACACACTTATTAGTATTGACTGTGGCTTTGGAAGTTAATAGAGTCAACTAATTGTTCATAACTTGGAGTCACTTATGGCTACATAATCTTATATAAATTAATAAGTGATAGGTAATCCCTCAGGCTAAGATGGTAAAACATGTATTTTACTTGACTAAATACAAAATTGTTATTCCCTCTCTATTCTTCCAAACTAAACAAAAATAATAAGTGGATACTTCTTGATGCAGAAGGTTTAAGAAGGTTTATTGTACAATAGCTCTGCATAACACTGAGAACGTATGCAGTCAGACACATCCTAATCAGGAAACAATCTCCTACAGCATCTAATTCTCTCTCTCTCTCTCTCTCTCTCTCTCTCTCTCTCTCTCTCTCTCTCTCTCTGTCTCTCCAGCTGTCCTGGAACTCACTATGTAGACCAGGCTGGACTTGAACTCACAAAGATCCACCTGCTTCCTCCCTCCAGAGTGCTGGGATTAAAGGCATGTGCCACCATGCCTTGCTACGCTAGAAGCTCCAAGTAGGCATGTTCTCTGCAGTTCTGAGGCAAAGCTGTACATGTACAGACCAGAGATATCCATCTCATTCATTGACTTCCCCTGTGGACTGAGCATTATGCTTCACAGGCAGTAAGTATTTGGTGGATGAATTAATGAATCACTGACTTGTTCAAGAAACTTTAATTTTCAAGTAACTTTCTTGTGCTATGAAAAAAGATAAATCAAGAAACGATTATTTCATTCATTCTTTCAACAATCCAAAAAGCAGCAAATAATACAGTTGACTGAATTAACAACATCATAATCGATGCTAACAATGCAATATCCACATACTCTTATTTTATTATAATGAAAACATAAAGGTGTTAGAATCTCTTTCAAGTAGCTTTAGGATTCTATTTTCTGTAGAAGCAATTTTTATGCAGTTGTGAATCTCTGCATTGAAATTCCAAATGATAATTCAAATTCTCTGAGACTTTTACAACTGAGATTTGGACTCTGCCTTATTTTCTCAAAGATAAGTGCGGGACTTAATGACCATTTTTTTCAGAACAGTAAGAAAATTTCAGTTAATTTTCTCAAATCCAAGGTTCCAAATCCATGACATTTTGATCAAAAGTCAATCTCTACTTGCTCTTTGATGTTTTAAACAAAGGATTTTTAAAACAGCATTTAACACAGTATATACCTGAGCAAATCCTTTCCTAGACCTCAGTGTAGAGGTCTTACCTTAAGACTGACAAGGATACTTAGGGATGGCTGGCAGGGTAGCTGAATAACTACAGCACTATAATGACAGAAACATCCAAAAAGACTGGGGGAAAAGACATTTCCATTTCCATTTCCTGTCAGGGAAATATGATCACAGGACGGTGGCAGAAACAGACCTGGCATCTTATCCCTAACATAAAGATTCTCAGTAGAGGGCTGGAGAGATGGCTTAGCGGTTAAGAGCGCCGACCGCTCTTACAGAGGACCCAGTTTCGATCCCCAGCACCCACATGGCAGCTGAGAACCGTCTGAAGCTCCAATTCCAGGAGAACTCCAGTTCCAGGGGAATCCGAGACCCTCTTCTGACCTCCGCGGCGTTGCACGACACGGGTGCACACACTTGCATTCAGACAGTACATTCATACACATACATAAATAAATAAAATTTTTTAAAAAAAGTTTAAAAAAAAAGATTCTCAGTAGAGAAACATCTGCCTCTACAATGTTAGTAGTTCTTCTACATTTTAAATCCATTTTTATAGCAAACTAAATTTTCAGGCTGTTTTCTTCATCATTCTAGAAATTTTGTGAATCTCATAGCAGCAGGGTCTTAAATGGAATGGAATTGTTAAAATCATAACAAATGGAAGGAATTTGATGTACTTTTTAAGTGGGGTGTGTGTGTGTGTGTGTGTGTGTGTGTGTGTGGCTTCCTTTCCTCTCTTATTACAGTGTGGGAATAGCAGACAACATATCCCACTAAATTCATAGGTTAATGAAATTATCAACTCTGTTTCATTTACTTGGGTAAAGAAGTAACCTGGGAAGGCCTGGCCTCAATGAGTTTTCTTTTTACTGAAGTTTTAGAAAACAGAAAAGTTCATCAGAAGACACTCCATGGCACTAAGTAAAATACATAGAAAATCTTATAATATTTGTATAAAAATATTATACTGAAAGTTAACACCCCACCCTGACTGCTTAAATTAAACCTTTATATTTCTTTATGGTTATTACAATTTGATTACCAATGTCCAGTATAACTTCAAGAATTACAAGAAGTTGTGTGGCCTGGTAGGACATACCTGTATCATATCACTCAAGAGCCAGAGGCAGGAGGATTTGGTAAGTTTGAGGCCAGATTGAACTACATGGTAAATTACAGGTACACCAAGACTACATAAACAAGATCCTGTCTCAAAAAACAAAACAAACAAACAAACAAGGCACATACAGAATGGTACTCACTTCAATTTGCAAAGAGCTGTTAAACAAATTTGATTTTAGTCATCACGTTTTCCTAGTAAGCTATTTGATTGGAAGTTTAAAAAAAAAAAAAAAAAAAAAAAAAAAAAAAAAAAAAAACTCATGTTTCAAAACAAGTGTTTTTCAGAGATCAAAGAATACCATGACTCACCCCCAGGTATGCTGTATCCATTGTCTTCAGCAGAGCATCATGGCACATTCTTAAATGCAGGTCTTTGAATGGCCCAGCAATGTGCTCTGAAATGCACTAAACGTATTAGAAATTGATGAACAGATAAGTTGGTTTATGTATAAATGTCATAACCGTTTCGAATCGCAGTGAGGAGATGAGTGCATTGTAAAGAGGGAAAAGCACAGGTGGAGTTGTAAAATACTACATCTTCATAAAGCACCTGAAATACCTGAGCTAAATTTAGGGCAGAACTGTAAACAATTTATGAAGTTAAAATAAAATATAAAAGGAAGAGTGGCTTATAATTTTTAGAACTACCCCATAGGTTAACATTCTGCTTGGAATTTTCTGGAGTGTGTTGCACAGCAGTAAGACATAATTCTGAATAGTATATGACATATGCTTTGTGATATAATAGGTGCTTGACCTAGAGTGATAATTAAAACTATCATTAGGACTACAAGGAAACATGGAAATCTAAGATTTATCTTCTTAACCTACATTAGAAAGAATATATTGGTCATCATCATCTGCACTTGCAAATAAACACAGAGTCACTGGCAGAGATGACCAGTGGTCCACTTACCCTCTGGCCCAATCTAGGCATCTTCCTGAAGGTGAATCTCCTATAACAAGAATAAAGATTCAAGAAATTCTGAGTCTTTAGAAGGTGTATGGGAGTGAAAGCAAAGGATGTTTCATTACAACTTGGTAAGGGTTTTTTGTTTGTTTGTTTGTTTGTTTGTTTGTTTTTGTCTTTTTGAGACAGGGTCTCCCTTTAGTTCCAGGTGGCCTGGAGTTCCCTCTGCTATGTAGACCAGGCTGGCCTTGAACTCACAGAGATCCGCCTGCCTCTGCCTCCCAAGTGCTAGGATTAAAGGTGTGTGCCACCACACCCGGCTAGCTTGGTAAGGGTTTTAATGGGAAATATTCAGAGAATTTTTTAAGTTGGAATGGCTATTTTGTCTAACTCAAACATTTCTTTGACTGGAGTTCACAAGCCCTTCTCCAATACCAATTCACACTATTCACTCAACAGAGCTAGCACAAGAATCCGTTTAAAACACAAGTCCTATCAGTTACTGCCTATGCTCTACCAGCTTCCCTTCTTATTCAGAGTGAACCCAGACTCTTTCGGACACCCACACCTGCTCCTGGATCTTCCTCTGGCTCCTTACTGTGCTACTTTCAGCACTTAACTTGCTGCAAACTGGTCTCCCTCTTCCTCCTTGAACAAGAGAGTAGTGATCCAGGCCTTGAGTTCCGGCATCTTTCTTTCCTTGTCCGTAGATCTCAACGTGACTCACATCTACACCATCCTCCGCTTCCCTCCCATCTCAGTGACATCTGCTCAGCTACCAGGTTATAATTACCTCCCTGACTCTGGCAGCCGCTGCTTTCCTTCCTTATACTTTCTGGACAGGTCTTATCACTCCAGATAGGATGTGACATACATTTCACTTCCTCACACCAGAATGCCGGGTCTATGTTTGGTCACTGCTGAGTCCTGCCCACCAAGAAGAATTATTGGTAAGCAATAAGTGCTTGATAAATAATGTGAGATATCAACAAATTGAAGAAAATCATAAATCCCAAAGTTCTAGAAATATTAGCAACAATATTTTGCTAATTGTTAAATGTCTACTGTTTCTTCACTCATCAGCATACCCTGACACCAAGTCATAAGAAAGCATGTTCTCATCTCTACAAGGGTCTTATTTAGGAGGTTGATGCCATCTCTTCTACTTAACATTCATCTAAATCCTCACATTCAGACTTCTGTGAAAAAATACAACTCCCTTTAGGACTACCAAATCCCCACAAATGTGAGTTCTTAAGAGAGAGTGTTTTCACACAGTAAAATTTAGAAACAGGTACAGACCCAAGAGTTCCCTATAAATTTGGCTAGTAACTGTTATCTATATTAGCACTTTGGCTCTTATAGTTTATATATTCATTCATATGCAATTCATTATATGTATCGATTATACATCTTTATTGTATCTGTATTATGTAATATATATTTATTACATATAGTCATTAATTAGTCCAATATTTATTTTACTCATCTAATAAATATTCATGAGGTCTATGCCACATGGCTGGCGCTCTTCAAGCTGCTGAGGATAGAAAAGCAAACAAAATGGGCTACATTCTTCCCCTCAAAGAACTTAGACTCTAGTGGATGAAGACAGCTAGCACACTTTAAATAAATACATCATGTGTGTAAGTTATGTAATCATGTATAAGTAGGTGACAAGTGCCATAGAGGAAAGAGAAGAGTGGAAAGATGAAGATGTACATGGATCCTTCACACCAAGGGCTCAGAGGACCCTTATAACTTCCCTACATTTGAACACAACCTGGAGAACTGAGGATGTGAGCCGTGACATGATGGCTTGAGAGGAACAATCCAGACACAGAAGAGCAAATGGAAAAGCTTGGGGCAATGTGCCTGGCTTCTCCTAGAGGCCTGAGTAGGTGGAGCAGGGTGAGGCAACTGGATGGGGAACTGAAACAACTAGTGCTGGATCCTGAGCCACCAGTCCTGCCTCAACCAAAGCCCAGGTTCTTTGAGATCAGAACTGATCTGCATGCTCCCTAAGCCTCTTATAAAATTGCTATGGGACCTGGCACAGAACTAGATGTTCAATAACTAAAAATGACTAGGAAATTGCTGTTTTTATATAAATAAATGCCACAGTCTTCCATAAATGAATACAATCTACCCAGAAAAACACAAAATGAGTTGTAAACCAGTTGAATTTTCCCTTCTGTTACAGATTTATCAAATTCAGGCTAGAAATAGAAACTTTCTAAAATATTTATGATCTATATCTCCTTGTTGTATTTCCCAGAACTAACTATAGCATTATAAATCTCTTTATTAAATTACATTTAGAACCTCTTTTAAAAAATCTTCTTAAGTTGGGCGTGGTGGCACACGCCTTTAATCCTAGCACTTGGGAGGCAGGGGCAGGTGGATCCTTGTGAGTTCAAGGCCAGCCTGGTCTACAGAGTGAGTTCCAGGACAGCTGGGGCTACAGGGAGACCCAGTCTTGGAAAGACCAACAAAACAAAACAAAACAAAACAAAATCTTCTTAATCCTTCCATTTCAAGAGGTCTAGCAATAAGAATGCTGCATCCTTTGACTCCTTACATTTTCCCTTCTTCGGACAACTGTTTTCAAACTATCCTGTTGCATAAATATTGATATAGCATGAGTCAGTCTCTGGGTAGACATCGGTATTGATTTAGGCAAAAGGAGTGTATCAGGTACCTTACCATAACTGAGATTTGCAGATTTGGGAATCAGAAAGCCCTGTCTTGTTTAGAATCACTTTACTGAAAGATGACTTTTACAGAATCATAATGAGATGAGCAATTAACACACAGAATTCTTGTAAGAGTTCAGAGAATTCATGTAAGGTGCTTATTATAGGCCTGTCACATAGCAGACACTGAGTAAATATTACATATGTATATAGTATGTTACATAAATTCATATATAAGTACATGCGGTACACTGTTTAAGAAGCTTGCCTATCATTTTCTTTCTCCCAGACATTCAGATCTATATGTTGTTAGTCCAGTGCTTAGAGTCAGTGAATATATGGAACAAAACTCTCATCATCACTGTGCCTTATAAAACCCTCTATTTCTGTTACCACCTTGATAACTATAAAACAAAACATGGCACAGAAATAGCTTTCTAAGTGTCTGGTTGGCCCTCCCTCCCCTCCAGTATGAATAGGACATACCTGGCTCTAGCATGAGTAGCCATGGTTACTCTTTTTGCAGGAATGAATGGACAAAGGAAACAATGTGATGTGATGCCTTAGCAATTTCAGGCTGGGGTGTCCCTTGGGTTCTTAATTATTTAATGGCATGCTTTTCTTGAGCCTTGTAGAGGTGGGGCACTCTTGGAAGATGCTCCTCTGGGCCAGCCCTCCTGGAGTGAGAGTGATTAACTGCCTTGGGCAGGTCACTGGCTACATACAGCAGACCCTGTGGGACAGTGATAAGCAAATCTTTCCTGGGGCATTGCAGGGAAGTTTTCTCCTTAAAGGACGTTCCTTTCCTTTATTGCTTTCATCTAAAATCAGTTTTGGAAAATTGCTTTCACCTTGTCCCCATTTGCTTAGGGATTTATAAAGATTAGCTTTGTGAGTCTGTAATTTTAAAGATTCAGACAGGTATTTCAGCACTCGCAAATAGCAAGCATTCTCTGATGAAACTTTTCAAATGGCTCTGAAAGTACAAATCTATAATTATACTCTCAAAATATGTCATTGTTAGGAAACTGATATCTCTTATATAATAATGAATGAACATAAAACTAATTAGAACTTACAATAGCTCAGTATGATAATAATTTATATTAATTTAAAATAAGTTTAACAAGAAGTAAATATCTAAATTAAAAACTTGAGAAAATCTTGAGAACTGCATTCTCTCAAAATAGCTTTATAGTCATTTAAACAAAGTTTATAGCTATTAAATAAAATTCTAAGTTAACCCATTGACCTGTTGTGTTTCTGTGGGCTTGTATACAACATACAATGAGTATGTTTATTTCCATTGTTTCTTCATTAACATAGATGTGATGAAGCCAATTTTTTAATAATGAATGAATAAAACTATACAATTCTATAAGTTTTATTCTAGTCTTGTTGGTTAATGACCTAATGTCCACATGTGAGAATTATATTAATAAGCTCCTGGCTCTTTTCCTTCCTTTAAGTACAAGTGTATAAAAGCTTACTCTAGAAACTGTTTATCTTACTGCCCTTAGCTGTGGTTCATTTATTTGAGCTATCTTCCTATGGAGCCAGTGTGACTCCCTGTTGCTCTGCAAGGAGCACTAATTGAATTGGGAATCAAAAGCCCATTTTTTTCATTTAGAAAAGTGCTGCCTTAAGACATGAGACACAGCTTTTTAACCTTCCAATATGAACTGAAGACTCATATCTCTCCAAGAATCCTCCAAATCCTTCAATGCCAGATGGGGACTACTGAGATATCCAGCTTGTGGGCTGAGCAGCTACTGGGATTTCAGCCTCATCTGTATAGACTGCCATTGTTGGACTACCCAGGCTGTGTTATGGAGGCCAGAACAGGAAGATCAAGACAGGACACAAGCTTACTGGACGTCATTTGGGTGATCATGGGAGGGAAAGACCCCAGTGTTGAGCACAAGGGAAAGATTGATGGTTGTTTGGGCTTGCCAAGGAGGAACCTGAAAACATTTCCTTAAGGAAAACATGACACCTTTTAGCAAAAAAAAAGAAAAAAAAAAGAAATTCTAGTATTTTTAATCACATCTGTAGCTACAAATTCTTTAGAAGAGTTTTTTTCAATTTCCAAAGTTTATTTCTTTACTTATTCTCAATCTTCCTTTTGTTGTGGATAACTAGTTTTATTACCTTGAGGTCAGAAAGTAGTCTCTATATCTGGAAATATATTGATTTTCTTTGCAGTCTAATTATGATTATGTTTTTATCAGTGTTTTAAGAGCATTTGAAAAGAAATATGTTCTCTCTCTCTCACTCGCTCCCTCCCTCTCGCTCTTTCTTGTTTTTTTATTCACACATGGTCTCATGAGGCCGAGGTTGGTCTCAAATTCNAGGAAAGGAAAGGAAAGGAAAGGAAAGGAAAGGAAAGGAAAGGAAAGGAAAGGAAAGGAAAGGAAAGGAAAGGAAAGGAAAGGAAAGGAAAAAGAGAAGAACAGTGTTGCCCTTTACTAAGCAGCTGAAAAGTTATATTGGTCCTAAGGAAATACTCCAAAATGTGGAAATGAGGAATGGTCTTCACTTCCCCATTTTTATTATCCTCAAAATATTTCTTATCAGTTCTAAGAGAATGGAAGGTTGTTTTGTTGTTGTTGTTTGTTTGTTTTCAGACAGGGTCTTCCTATAGCCCCAGCTGGCCTGGAACTCACTCTGTAGATCAGGCTGGTCTTGAACTCACAGAAATCTGCATGCCTCTGCCTCCTGAGTGCTAAGACTAAATGTGTGACCATGCCCAGCTTAAAGACAGTTCTTAGTAGCCATTTGGGTGCTGGGAATCAAACCCGGGTTCTACTGCAAGAGCAGTAAGCTCTCTTAACCACTGAGCCATCTCTCCAGCCCCAAGATCCACTATATACATTTACACACACACACACACACACACACACACACACTCATACACATGCACATCCACACCCCCACACACACAAACCACCCTTGGAAAAGTTCATGTTTTTCACTAATTGTGAAATACCAGAGGTTTTTAATCATTGAATGTTTGTCAATTTGGGGTCATTTTCTGTTTAAGTGTGTTTTTAAAGTTTCAGTTCTCAAAATGTGAGGCAGAACTTCACACTTGACTTCAGTCTTTCTTCAATGGAATGCAATGTCTCCACATACCTCTCTTTTCATTAGCCATAAATAAATGTCAGGGAAGTCAGAGATGATATAAAAGTGAAGGTACAGTTCTTTGTACAGGGAAAGGAGAAAGAGATGAAATCCACAAATTTTTTGCAGTTTTTATTTTTTGTCATGACAGCTTAGAATTCTGTCAAGGAGATTAAACCCACTACTGGGCATGAGTATCCCATCCCACCCTAAACAGTTATAAAACTTGAAAGCTCTTATTTTATAGGTTTCTTGTAAATATAGACATTGTATGTATACCCGTTGCTACAAATGTGGATTTATATACAGATACATAAAAATACTTCATCACATGGTTGTTCTGCCTTCATTATAATGACCCTTGAAAGGATGTTATGCTTCATATGATTCCTTTGACTCATTTCTTTATATGTTGGTCTTTTGCCCGAAAACATGCTACATAAATACACAATAAGAACACTGTAGCTGCATTCTTGTGTCAGGCAAAAATACTCATTGTTCTTGTCACTATAGATTCTAGTCAGAGAATGAAAGAAATGTGAATGATTTCATTTTTTGAATGAATCTAAAATTATTATCTTTGAGTACATACACCAAACAACAGCATCACACAAGCTCGATGTACACAGTACTCTTTCCTGATTTGTAATATTCACTTGTTAAACTCTATTTTGCATTACAGCCATTACATTATTTGTAAATGTGGTTTGTGTTTGAAATAACTCACTGGCTCGTGTGGAATGCAAAGAATGGAGTTTCCACAGGATAACTGTCAAGCACTACCACAAAATTCATTAAACAAAATATATGCTTTTTGGTTTGTTGAGGTGTTATTGATGCTGCACCATTGTTTATTGGGTTTTCTTTTGGAAGTGCAGTCTCTTGTAGTCCAGACTGACTTCAAACTCACTATGTAGCTGAAGTTTGTCATAGTGTTGTATATAACTAATCTAAGTGTTCTCAATTGTCTTTGAAAACTGTTAATGCACCTAGGGTTAGGATGAGACTCAATCAAAATTTTGCCATAGAAATTAATAATTTTTTCCATTAATGACTTTTCTCATGTTTATTATATACTTTATTTAATTTACGTGTATTTCATACACATCTTAATTATCTTTATGCACCCTCCCCCATCTGCACTCTCCCATAGACCACCATGAGATTTCATGCATTCTGAAATGTATGTTAAGACCTATCAAGTTAGTGTCCCCTGATGTCCCTCAGTGCTAGTTCATGCACCGGGGTCTAGTTAGCCTATCTAGAGTCACTCCTTTAAAGATCAGCTCTCCCTCACCAGCTGTGATCAGACACCACTAGTTCTTTGGCTAAGATTAGAACCTGATGCCCATTTCCCCAGTTCTATGCTGGGTTTTTTGTCACCTTGAGTTTGCACACATCTTGTGTTTGCTGCTACCATTGCTGTAAATTCAGATGAACAAGGTCCTAGGAGCCTGTAAGGCTCTATTCCCATATGGTCACGAACCTCCTCCCCATGGCACTTACAAGCTTTCTGCCTCCTCTGCTGCAATGATACCTGAGCCCTGGGTGGACAGAGTTTAATGCAAGAATCCTGTCCAGGGACCTACACTCTACAGATCTTATCCTCTATGCCTTGACCATTTGTAAGGTTTTGTTTTCATCACCCTCCGTTGCATGAGGAAGCTTCATTAATGAGAGTTGAGAGATGATTAGTAGTCGATCTACCCCTTGTTCTACTATGTTCCATGATCTTTACATGTAAAGAAGGTTCAATTATAGATGTGTCACTTACAGATGGGCATGTCACAGACACTTATTTTTTGTGTGTGACTGGTTGTGGAACTCTGTAATAGTCTCTGGTGCAAAAGAAGCTTCTTTGATGAGTGGTGACTGGCATACTTGTCTGTAAATATAAGGATCCATATTTAGCATATAGTAAGAAATTACATTTGTCTAGGGATGTGACAGCCTTAGAGCTTTCTCTCAGATCTATGACCTTCTCCCACTGTTTGTATTTGGCTATGTTTACAGTACCACACATGAGTTTCCGCTCATTGAGTGGACTTTAAGTCCAGTTAGGTAGCTGTTGATTACCCCCAAGATAAAAGTGCCACTCCTGCCCCAATATAGTTTGCTATGCTTGTTATTGTTGTAGTTATTAGGCCTTAAAGCTGGGATTAGAACTTTGATTGATATTCTCCCTTAGCAGTTTATATAGTATGTCCTAAAACTTTGAGAGCTAGCTTTCAGGGAAGAGGCTTCCAGGTCAGTTGTAGCTCTGTTATTCCAAGTCCTATGTCTGAAGTATGTTGGACCTTCAAGTTCTTGGAAGCAATCAAGGGCTGTGACTATATCCTATGTAATCCGGGGAGCAACTTGGACTACCCTGGTCAACAACTCAAAGGAAAATTTCTCCTGTCTGGCACTGTTTCTTGTTATATAACCTTCAGTTTACACATGCATGCATGTAGACATGTTATATATGTAAGTTTTCAATAGCTTTTGAACTAATACATTTTCCTCTGTTTTTTCACACCAGCTAAGCACTATTTTTTTAAGACATGGCCCCACTATGTAGCCCTGGCTGATCTGGAACTCACTATGTATGCCAGGCTAAGTGCCAAGTTGGAGAGATCTGCCTGCCTCTGCCTCTGCCTCCTGAGTTCTGGGACTAACGGTGTGGACCACCACGCTCAGCTCAAACAGATATTCTTTTCTCTTTTTTTGGTCTTTTTGAGACAGGGTCTCCCTGGAGCTCCAGCTGTCCTGGAATTCACTCTGTAGACCAGGCTGGCCTTGAACTCACAAAGATCCACCTGCCTCTGCCTCCCAAACAGATATTCTTAACAATTGCATTATCAGATGCTTCTAAATTGACCTAGCATAGCCCATAGTAGACTCTTGTCTGGGGTGAGCTCAGGCAATGACATGAATCAGAAGCCAGATTAGTGCTAGGCTATAGCTCTATGGTACAGCACTTTCCTAGCATGGCTCTGGGTGGGTTTGATCCCGAACACCAGAGGAGAAAATAACCCAAGTTATTCTCTAATTTCTATCTTGAGTTTAGGATTTATCCTATTCCACAATGGTATGATGGTATTTTTAATGCAGGAAATACACAGGCTATCCAGTGACATGAAAATATATATATGAAATATATATATTAAAGCAACTATTTACTATGTTAAAAAATGCATTTAGGCAGCCTGGGCCTCTGAATGTGTGGGAAAGCATCCCCTGCAATTCTTGTTTAGGAAAGCCCTCCTCCAGGAATTCCTAAGCTATTTGAATAATGGAGACAAGACCCAGGCATATCTTAAACAGGGTGGAGCTTGGGGAAAATGCTCTAAGTTTGAGGTGATAGAATAAAGAAGCTTCCCCTAAGCTACTGTGTAGGAAAGCCTCTGTCACCAGCACAGAAGCCAGGAGCACATTTTCCTTAAGGTCTTTATGACATTTGACATAATGAATGGCTGTTTCCCACCCAGCTCTACTTAAAACATTCCTGCTACTGGGGAATACTCCAGATATTAAGGGCTCAGTGGAACATTCTCTGCCTCCTTTAGTCTTCTCAAACAGGCTGCTGACATCTGAAATTAGAAATACAAAAGCTGAAGCACTTCAAAGGAAACAGATTCCACTGATATCCTTATTTCCCCCAAGAAAAAGAAGCAGTATTTCAAGATGTCAGCTGCTCTAGATTCCACAGCCAGCCACATGTTCCATGACAACTGCTGACATAACAATTTCCTCAGATTAAATCTTCTAGGCTATTTTATACCACAGTAGCCCAGTCCTTTCAGACTGGATTCTAACTTAAAAATATGGTCCCATTTTGTTACTTCAACTTGTGGATGAAACAAACCAGAAAAATTCTTCCTAATATTTTTAAACTGTTAAGAGAATGTGAATAAAGTATTTAATGAACAGATGTATTGACAAATGATCTGAAATGAGTTATGGTTGTCAACATAGATAATCTATAGCCTTAAGAACTATATAACACTGGACTGAGAATGCAGGCCTGGCATCTATGGCACTATGAAGTTTAGAAATTTACCCACCTGCCTCCAGCCCTTATTGTTCATAACTCATAGCAGTCAAACCCCACAAAGATAGACAACATTTAAGAATTTCCTGAAAAGACTTCTTAAAAGTGCTAAAGATATATATATATATATAACACATATAAAGATCCCAGCCGAAAACGAAAAAAAGAAAATGACCAACAAACCAAGAAGCTACAAGATGAGAATGACAGGCTCCAGAGGGAAGTGGAAAATCTAAAGAAATCACAGGATGAAATGAAAAAAGATATTGAACATTCAACCAACCACCAGGAAAGGATGGGAAAAAGCCTCAGAAGCAGAATGGAAGAAGCAGAATAAAGAATATCAGACCTGCAGGATAATATGGAGCAACTACAAAGCTCAAGTAAAGATTATGAAAAATTAAAAAAAAAAAACACAAGAGTAGAACAAACAGGAAATGTGGGACACTTTGAAAAGACCAGCCCTCCACATCATAGGAATCCCAAGACAACACTACTGACCAGATCTTCAACAGGATAATAGAAGAAAATTTCTCCAAACTGAAAAAAGACAATCCCATACAAATACAGGAAGGACATAGAACACCAAATAGACCGGACCAGAGAAGAAATCCCCACACCATATAATTGTTAAAACACTAGATTCTCAAAACAAAGACAAAATACTGAAAGCCACAAGAGAAAAACAAGTTACATATAAGAGGAAACCCATCAGAATCACAGCTGATTTCTCAGTCCAAATGATGAAAGCTAGAAGAACATTCACCAAATTATTCCCTGAGGTAAACGACTTTAGATGCTAACCCAGACTACTCTATCCAGCAAAAAATGTCAATTACAGTTGGAGAAAGAAAAATCTTTCACGACATAAACAAGATGAAAGAATACATATCTAAGAAACCAACAATTCAGAAAATTCTCAAAGCAATCCAAAGAACAGAGGAAAGAAGAAATTATCACTAAACAATTAAAGAGAGAAATCACCAAAATCATAACAGAGTAAATATAAACATATACCAAGAATGCAAACAAAAAATAAGGTAAAAGGAAGCAACACACATCTCTCATTAATAACCTTAATGCTAATGGTCTAAACTCCCCAATCAAAAGCATATACTGGGAAAATGAATTAGGAAACTGAACCCTTCCATATGCTGTCTACAAGAAACCCATCTCACCCTCAAAGACAGACACCACCTTAGAACGAAAGGATGGAAAAATGTATTCTGAGCAAATGTTACCAAGAAACAAGCTGGAGTGGCTATTCTAATATCAGACAAAATAGATCTCAAAGTAAAATTAATCAGAAGAGACAAAGAGGGCCATTACAAAGGAACAATTAACCATGAAGACTTCACAGTCCTAAATGTGTATGTACCAAACTCTGGTGCACCTAACTTTATAAACACAACTCCTCAGGACCTCAAGATACAGGTTAATCCTAACACACTAATAGTGGGAGACTTCAACACCCCACTGAGCTCCTTGGATAGATCAACAGGACAAAAAATAAACAGAGAGACATCAGAACTGATAATACAATACAATACAATACAATACAATACAATACAATACACCAAATGGACCTCACAAACATCTACGGAATATTCCACCCAAATAACAGAGAATATACTTTCTACTCAGCACCTCATGGGACATTCTCCAAAACTGACAACATACTGGGGCACAAAAAAGAACTTCAACAAATACAAAAGGATAGAAATTATTCCTTGCATTCTATCAGACCACAGTGCAATAAAGCTCAATATGAACACCAGAATAAGTCCAACTAGCTACAAGAACACATGGAGACTAAACAACACATATGGTAATGAATGGGTCAGAGAAGAGATAAAGAGTGAAATAAAAGTATTCATGGAACTGAACGAAAAAGACAATACAATACAACAAAACCTGTGGGATACTTTAAAATCAGTCTTGAGAGGGAAATTTATAGCCCCAAGTACCCACATCAAAAAAACAGAAAGGGAACAAATAAATGATCTAACACTGCAGCTAAAAACACTTGAGAGACAACAAATGAACCCTAAACCCATCAGATAGGAAGAAATAACAAAAATCAGAGCAGAAGTCAATGAAATAGAAACAAAAAAAAATACATAAAATCAATGAATCCAAAAGCTGGTTCTTTGAAAAAATAAACAAAATAGACAGACCTCTAGCCCAGTTAGCCAAAAAAAAAGAGAGAGAGAGAGAGCAACTCCAAATCAATAGTATTCATGATGAAAGGGGAAACATCACAACAGACAAAGAAAAGATACAGACAATCATAGGGGAATACTTCAAAAATCTGTACTCCATTAAATTTGAAAACCTAAAAGAAATGGATGAATATCTGATATCCTGTGAACCAACAAAGCTTAACCAAGAAGAGGTTGACAGTTTAAACAGACCCATAATACTTGAGGAAATTGAGGATGTAATTAAAAACCTCCCAACTAAAAAAAGCCCTGGTCCAGATGGCAGAATTCTATAAAACATTTAAAGAGGTCCCACAACCATTGCTACTCAAATGGTTTAGAAGGATACAAACAGAGGGAATTCTCTCAAACTTCTTCTATGAAGCCAGCATCACACTAATACCAAAACCAGGCAAAGATGCAAGTAAAAAAGAAAGCTATAGACCCATCTCACTAATGAACATAGATGCAAAAACTCTCAACAAAATACTTGCAAATCGCACACAGACCCACATCAAAAAGATCATCCATCATGATCAAGTTGGATTCATACCAGAGATGCAGGGATAGTCTAACATATGTAAATCAATAAATATCATAAAACACATAAATGGACTGAAAGACAAAAACCATACAATCATCTCAATTGATGCAGAAAAAGCCTTTCACAAGATCCAGCATCCCTTTATGTTTAAAGTCCTAGAGGGAATAGGACTGAAAGGAACATTCCTCAACATGATCAAACCCATATATAGCAAACCTACTACCAACATCATCCTAAATGGAGAAAAGTTGGAACCATTTCCCCTAAAGTCAGGAACCCTGCAAGGCTGCCCCCTATTGCCACTCCTCTTCAACATAGTGCTCAAAACACTTATTAGGGCAGTAAGACAACAGAAGGAAATTAAAGGAGTTCTAATCGGAAAAGAAGTTAAGCTATCCCTTTTTGCAGATGATATGATAGTTTACCTAAGGGATGCTAAAAATTCCACCAGAAAACTTTTAGAAATGATTAAGAGTTTTAGTAAAGTGTCGGGCTACAAAATTAACCTAGAAAAATCAGTAGCCTTTCTTTACACCAAAAATAAAAAAGTGGAAAAGGAATATAAGAAGACTTTTCCACTCACGATAGCCTCAAAAGTAATAAGATACCTGGGAAAAAACCTAACCAAAGATACCAAAAACCTCTATAACAAAAATTTTAAAACCCTGAAGAAGAAGATTGAAAATGACATCGAAAGATGGAAAGACCTCCTATGCTCGTGGATTGGGAAAATTAATATAGTAAAAATGTCCATTTTACCCAAACTTATATACAGATTCAAAGCAATCCCAATCAAAATCTCTATGAGCTTCTTTACAGACTTGGAAAAAAATCGTTAAATTCATATGGAAAAACAAAAGACCCTGAGTAACTAAAGCAACCTTGAGTGAAAAATGCAATACAGAGAGGATTTCCCTACCAGACTTCAAACTATATTACAGGACCATAGTCGTAAAGACAGCCTGGTACTGGCACGAAAACAGACCAGTTGACCAATAGAACAAAATTGAAGACCCAAACTTGAGTTCATAATTTCAGCCACCTCATATTTGATAAAGGGGCAAAAAACCCTCAATGGAAGAAGGACAGCATCTTCAGAAAATAGTGCTGCCAAAATTGGATCATCACCTGCAGAAGAACAAATTAAACCTCTACCTCTCACCCAGTACAAAAATCAACTTCAAGTGGATCAAAGATCTCAACGTGAAGCTGAAACCTTGAAGGTGATAAAAGAAAAAGTTGGCAACAACCTACAAGATATAGGTGTAGGAAAAGACTTTCTAAATCAGACAGCAGCTGCACAGGAAGTAAGGTCAACAGTTGACAAATGGGAATTCATAAAACGCAAAAGCTTCTGTACAATGAAAGAAATAATCAAGGAGGTGAAGAGAAAACCCACAGAGTGGGAAGAAATCTTTACCAGTGACACATCTGACAGAGCATTAACGTAAAGAATATATAAACTACTCAAAAAACAAAGAAGTACGAAGACAAATGACCTACTCAAAAGATAAGGAGCTGAACAGAATCTTCAGTGAGGAATTAAAGATGGCTGAGAAAGATCTTAAAAAGTGTTCAACACCATTAATAATTAAGGAAATACAAATTAAAACCACTCTCAGATATCATCTCACTCCAGTATGGCTAGCTAAGATCAAGAAAACAATAGACAACAGATGCTGGAGGGGTTGTGGACAAAGGGGCACACTCATCCACTGCTGGTGGGAATGTAAACTTGTACAAACGCTACAGAAAGCAGTGTGCAGAACCCTTAAAAGACTCAGACACTTAAAAGACTCAGAATGAGGGCTGGAGAGATGGCCTAGTGGTTAGGAGCGCCGGCTGCTCTTGCAGAGGACCCGGGTTCGATCCCCAGCACCCACATGGCGGCCGAGAACGGTCCGAAACTCCAATTCCAGGAGAACTCCAGTTCCAGGGGAATCCGACACCCTCTTCTGACCTCTGCGGCATTGCACAACACGGGTGTACAGACCTGCATGCGGACAGTACACTAATACACATAAATAATAAAATAAAAAATTTTTAAATATATTTAAATTTTATTTATTTTTCTATATGTATGAGTGTACTGTCCGCATGCAGGTCTGTGCACCCGTGTCATGCAATGCCACAGAGGTCAGAAGAGGGTGTCGGATTCCCCTGGAACTGGAGTTAAAGACGGTTCTCAGCCGCCATGTGGGTGCTGGGAATCGAACCTGGGTCCTCTGCAAGAGCAGTTGGTGCTCTTAACCACTAGGCCATCTCTCCAGCCCCTAAAATAAAATTAAAAAAAAAAAAAAGACTCAGAATGAGCCTACCACTTGACCTAGTCATACTACTCCTGGGTATATACCCACAAGACTCATCCTACCACAAAGATACATGCATGTCCATGTTTATTGCAGCTCTCTTCACAATACCAAAGAGCTGGAACCAACCCAAATGCCCCTCAACAGATGAGTGGATGACAAAAATGTGGCACATCTACATAATGGAGTACTATTCAGTGGTATAGAAAGATGGCGTTATGAACTTTGCAGGTAAATGGATGGCGCTTGAAGCCATTATGCTGAGTGAAGTAACACAGTCCCAGAAAGACAAACGGAGAATGGTTTCCCTCATTTGTGGATGCTAACACCAATTCCCCCATATGAAAAGCAAGCTGAACTACATTATGGTTATAGTTCTGTTTATCTGAAAGCAACTACGTTGTTATAATGTGAATCTCTCAAAGGGCTCTAGAATCCACCCACCAATTATTTTCAGACTCTGTAATTACTGTATATGGGTGGAGGGTATGTATTCATATTTTAGAATAATATAAAGTTAACGGAGGAAAATGTGAATTCCTAAACATAAAAACAAAAAGACTGAGAGAAAGATGCAGGACAGTTATGGCAGAATGCATGATCTGGGATGGGGTGGGGTGAGGTCGGGGGGAAGGGAAAGGGGAATATGCCCGAACTGAATTGAAAAATGATGTATGAAATACACAAAACATCAATAAAAATATAAATAAATGAATGAATCTAAAAAAAGAGTATGTATCTATTTTAGAGTAATATAAAATTAATGGAGGAAAATGTGAATTCCTAAACATAAAAAAACAAGACTGAGAAAAA
The DNA here is from genome assembly GCA_009823505.1 of Rhizomys pruinosus. Lineage (NCBI taxonomy): Eukaryota > Metazoa > Chordata > Mammalia > Rodentia > Spalacidae > Rhizomys > Rhizomys pruinosus. The sequence continues at coordinate 2,198,014 of VZQC01003804.1, read as the reverse complement.
GATGCAGGACAGTCATGGCAGAATGCATGATCTGGTGTGAGGTGGGGTGGGATGGGTGGGGGGAAAGGAAAGGGGAATATGCCTGAACTGAATTGAAAAAATGATGTATGAAATACACAAAACATCAGTAGAAAAGAAAATAAAGTGTTCAACATCACTAATAATTAATGAAATTTAAAAAAAGAAATTCTCTTATCCATGTCATCTACAAAATTCTATGTAATTGTGTCTATCTTTTTTTTTTTTTTTTTTTTTTTTGTCTTTTCGAGTCAGGGTCTCCCTGTAGCCCAGCTGTCCTGGAACTCGCTCTGTAGACCAGGCTGGCCTTGAACTCACAAAGATCTGCCTATCTCTGCCTCCCGAGTACCTAGATACAAGTACTAGGGTGTGGTGGTGCACACATAAAGGCGTGCACCACCACACCCCGCACTTGTATCTATCTTACTTGCACAAACAAAGCACTAAGATACACTTATGTTCAATTTTAATTACCTTGAAAAGAGTTTAAGTGAGAATGTTGCCATGTTGGCTATAATTACTACTGAACTTTTTATCAAGACACTCAAAAGACAGGAAGTCTGATGGGTAAGTTGCAGCTAAGTAAGGTATATTGTGTGCCTCACCTCTAGCTGTTAATGAAGTGTTAGCTGACAATGGTAATTTAGAAGCTAACAGCCAGTTTTTAGTGATGGGGGTGCAGAGTACAGATTTTCAGAACCTTCAAAGCTTTTGAAGATGCATGCCTTCAAAACAGGGCAAGGCTTCTTAATTCTGAGAGAATGCCACATGTGTGTGTTACATAGCCATTCATACATGCCAGCTAGGATAACTCGAATCATCTGATTGTTCTTTACACATTCTTATTTTACTTATGACCCTAAGGTTACACACATCAAAACACAGAATAAAATCCTGTGTTTTTAACTGCTGCCTTGGCAACAATACAGTTTTTCACTCCCTAGACTGTAGCTCAATTTGAATATTAAGAGAACTCTGATTTTGCCTAACTAGCCTGATTTCGCCTAACTCATCTAAGCAAAGAAATCACCATTATACCTCCCCCTCCATTTATACATATGAGAATTCACACTGATGTTTTATGTGGCTTGCTTTCTTATATAGCCATCTCTCCCAGACCTATTAAGAGCCAGAAGAAATGTGGTCATTTGGAGATAATAATAAATGGAGCCAGAATACTATCCTTTCAAACTACTTGCTAAGCCATTTAGAGGGAAATTCTTCACTGTAAGTCATACCCTGCAAAGTTTCAGTTGGCTTTTGTACCTTTCTGGAGATAGAGAGCATTTCTTATTGCTGTTCTGCCCCAGGTCTTTGCTCAGTGCCAAGTACAGGTAGGTCTTAATGTATGTTGCTTATAGACATAAATTTCATACTAGTTTGACATATTTTGACAGTACATTTAAACAGATTTTCTGACTAAGCTTTCTAAGTGAAAATAATTTAGCAATTATAAATTATTTCTACTTTTTAAGTACAAGTGCTAAAGTAATATGAAACTGAAGACTCTATTCAGTTATTTTCTATGATTTTTCTACTGTAAAACTTATAAACATGGGACAACAGAGATGCTCAGGGAACTCACAGCATAGTTAAGGGTCTCAGTCATCAATGTTTCTTTAATAATGTAGCCCAAGGCTCTGACAGATATTATGGAGACACAGGCCACAGAAGCACTTTGACACATCTGCACACATTTTAGCATGTATTTGACATGCCCTCATCTTCTCCAGCATATAAAGAAAATGGTACTGTTCTGGGGTCTGAGGGGTGGGCAAGGGTAATGAAGTGATGCTGCACACTGTTTTTCCTTTGGTGTCTGACAATATCCAGTAGTATATTGGATATATTGTAGTTGGTACTTAATACTAATAGCAAATATTTAACTCCTATAATGAGTGTCTGGGTTTTTTAGTTAAATAAAAATTTACTCCTACCAATCCCACTGCTAGATTAGATACACATATATCAACATCCTCACTGGGTGATAAATGGAATTTTGTATCACATTAAAGCCGTTGCCTGTATACTATTCCATCTTCCATCCAGTTTTGTGAAGCCATAGCACATACCATTAAAATAGAAAGCTTTATTGTGTGCCTGAATAATACCTTTTGACACTGCCAACTGAAAAGCCATCCAAGACATATAATTCTCAATAGTGACATACACTATTTGCTGGAAGAAATCTAGGAGAGCCTGAATTAGGAAAAACAAAGCAAGTCCATGCAAGCTTAGTTTAAAAAAAATACATCTCAGAGATGACATTAATGCCTTCCATGAATACAAAAGAGGAGGTTTTTCCCAGTATGTTGGTGTACACCTGTAATTGCAGCACTTAGAAGGCAGAGGCAAAAGGGTCAGAAGTTAAAGAACATCTTCATAGAGAGTGCAAGGCCCGCCTGCGATACACTAGGCATAAGAGCCTGTCTAAAATAAAGTAAAGGGAGAGGGAGACAGAATCGGAAGTGGAGGAGAAGGTAAGATAGGAGGGAAAAGGAAAATAAAAGATTAAAAGACAAAAGAAAAGAGAAGAAAGGAATGGAAAGGTTAAAAATGAAGATAAAGTTTGTCATTTCTACTGGATTCTAAACATCACCAGAAAGCCTATTCTCCAGTTTACACCTTTGCAAACTCACAGCTTGTTTGAGGCAATGAACTGGGTTGGTACTTGTAGTCCTACCATTAATCCTGTTACATAAAAACAAGTTTGTCTGGCTGCCAAACAGTTTGAAGATGAGACAGAATCTCTTTGTAATTAGTGCGCAATTATGAAGCTGTGTTGTTCAGAAAATACATCTGAGTACATGTCTCATCTAATATTTTTCACAGAGGACTTTATATTTGGTCAATTTCTTTCAGCCATATTCTTGATGAAATATGTAGATGAATGAATAAAGAATAGGAGCCACTGAACTAGCTATGTGAAGAGATAAGATTGAGTTGATGTGTACTAAATCAAGCCCTTGGGAAATATTCACATGCTGCTCCTAGATGCGGTAAGAAACACACTGAAGCAACTAGAGCTGCTGCCCTTTTATTCTTATGCAAAGAGTATTTTGTACCAAACCAGTGTGCTGCCCCTGTAAATCCTTGTCTATGTTTATATACAATCACTATGTCAAAAGGATGCTATGTTCCCTTTGAGTCCATTATTTTTACATAACACACACACACAAACACACACACACACACACACACACACACACTCACACACACACACACAAGCACACACTCAGACTTACCTGATTCGTTTCACTTCTGCTGTCAACTTTTTTGTCTTACCATCTTTTTCATTTTCCTTGGTAATAGTTGGCAAAGTACTCCATCATTTCAATTTATTGTTGCCTCATGCAGGTTATTTCTGACTCTGTGACAGTTAATACAGCTTGCACAGTTTCCTACTTTTTAAAAATCCTCTCTTTAACATGAGTATCTTGAGCTGCTGTTTTAGGGAGCAATGCTTAAGCATGATTCTTCTAAAAGAGCAAATCAGTTTTCACTGAGAGTGTGTTATAAAATGTTCCATTTTCCTGTTCTTCACAGGAGGACGATATCCTTCCTGTAAGTGCTCTTAGTAAGGGTTTGCATACATTTAGCACTACTAGATAAGGGCTAGCATATATTCAGCATTTATGGCTGCCATACCCCACTTGCCTGTAGACTATGAAGAAGGCTCTTTCTATACCCTCATGTCATAGCTGATCCATAGTGATCTCAGTCTACAGCAGTTTAGTAATCTGCCTCACTGCACATTAGTATGTTTAGAGTCAATGGTCATCTTGAATACCACTAGCCAAAATCCCTACTCTGAAGCTATAGCTTGTGCTGCTTATAGATTTTATTTCTTGCATATAAATTGCCTCTCCTAACATTAATTAGTTTAGAGTTTATGTTTTCTTATTACTCTAGTCTTTATTTCTCAGGGAAAATATCGTACATTAACATGCATTCCTCTGGATTCCAGAATCAATGTTCTGTTACTTAAAAGTAAAATGTAAAATGCTATTAAAATATAGCTATTATTCTCAATTATATCACAGATGTGCTACTTTCTATTGAATAATCTCTCTGCCTCACACTCAACTCCAGTATGGAATAAGCTGCATGTTTTCAGTGATACAGGATAGCAATAAAGTACTATGACATTCCAAACACAAAAATGATTTTAAAAAATATCATTGGGGCTGGAGAGATGGCTCAGTGGTTAAGAGCACTGATTGCTCTTGCAGAGGACCCAGCACCCACCTGGCTGCTAAGAACCATCTTTAAACTGGGCATGGTGGTGCACACCTTTAATCCTAGCGCTCAGGAGGCACAGGCAGGTGGATCTCTGTGAGTTCAAAGCCAGCTGGGGCTACAGGGAAACCCTGTCTCCCCCGCAAAAAAATAGCATTGTCCTGCTAATGACTTGGTGGAGGTATTTATCCAAAATTATTTATAATCCCTAACGAAAATATCATAGAAATAATAAACTGGTCATCAGACTGATTTTAATATATTTTAGGGCTGGAGAGATGGCCTAGTGGTTAAGAGCACCGACTGCTCTTGCAGAGGACCCGGGTTCGATCCCCAGCACCCACATGGCGGCTGAGAACCGTCTGAAACTCCAATTCTAGGAGAACTCCAGCTCCAGGGGAATCCGACACCCACTTCTGACCTCCGCGGCATTGCACGACACGGGTGCACAGACCTACATGCAGACAGTACATTCGTACACATACAGAAATAAAAAAAAATTTTAATATATTTTATTATCTGATAACATATTATAATTAACATATTTATTATAATTAATATGTTAGTATATTAATATATTTATTGATATATTTTATATTAGTATATTTTAATGTGTTAATACATTTTCTTCTTGATTTTTTAAAATTTTTATTAATTTTTTTTTTTTTTTTTGGTGTTTTGAGACAGGGTTTCCCTGTAGCTCTGGCTGTCCTGGAACTCACTCTGTAGACCACGCTGGCCTTGAACTCACAGAGATCTGCGTGCCTCTGCCTCCCAAGTGCTAGGATTAAAGGCGTGCGCCACCACACCCGGCATTTATTTATATCTGTATGTGTATCAATGTACTGTCTGCATGCAAGTTTGTGCACCTGTGTCGTGCAATGCTGCGGAGGTCAGAAGAGGGTGTCGGATTCCCCTGGAACTGGAGTTCTCCTGGAATTGGAGTTTCAGACGGTTTTCGGCCGCCATGTGGGTGCTGGGGATCAAACCCGGGTCCTCTGTGAGAGCGGTCGGTGCTCTTAACCGCTAGGCCATCTCTCCAGCCCCAATACATTTTCTTAATGACATTTTTGTTCTGATATTACTATGCATGTTCAACTTTATACCATTTATCAGTCTGTAAGTATGTCATTTTTAGTTTTATAACTATCCCTTATGATTGCCAAACAAGGATATTAATATGTTCTGAATATGTTCATTAGGTTATATTATTTATACATAATAATGGGTTTTATGCATTATCATCACATCCACTCCCTCATTGTCCTCTATTGCCCCCACTCCTAATGATCCCCTTCTAATTAGCTATTTGTTATGGGGTACTTTCTATTGCTATGGTAAAACATTGAACAAAAACAACTTGGGGAGGAAAGGATTTGTTTAGCTACCTTTCCAAGTTACCATCCAAAACTAAGGATGTCAGAGCAGAAACTCAGGGCAGAATCCTAGAGAAACTAACTGAAGCAGAGGTTACAGAAGAATGTTTCTGGCTTGTGTCCCTGGCTTGCTCAACTACGTTTCTTATATAACCTAGGCACACGTGCCTAGGGATGGCACCACCCACAGTGGACTGGGCTTTCCTGTATCAAACAGCAATGAAAAAATTGACCCACAGACATGCCCATATACCCTACATTCTTTTGTGTGTGTGTGTGCGTGTGTGTGTGCGTGTGTGTGTGTGAGAGAGAGAGAGAGAGAGAGAATAAAATGGAGAGGGACTTTATTTCACTAAGGTTGATTATGAGAGTGGTTGAGAATTATTTTATAGACACATGAGCAACTCACCAGTAGCTACATCACTGAACAAAATGTCTCTCTCCTTCATCAGTTGTTAATTATGTTATAAAAATCTTCAGAGAGGGATGGGGATGAAGAACCCCTCCTCCTTCCATGACAGTATGTCCATGGGCTCAATTAAAAGGAGTATTTTAAACAGCCACACAAAACGACTAGAAATTTACAAAGAACATTTAGAAATACATCTTGAACAGCAAACTAAATAAACCAGAATTATCGAGAATTAAACTTAAGAAAAATGTAAAGGAAAGAATTATAGGCATTCAAAGAATATATAGAAATCTGGACACAAATCATTATTCTATCAATCACAGAAAAAACTTCAGTAAGATGTAGTTAACAGATTGAAATAAGTTAATATTCAGAACACCCATACCTTACAAGAGTACAAAAAGACTAAGAAAACATTTAAACAAATAAGATAAAGGTTTTTATTTTAATAGTTCTTAAATTTGAAATAATTCTTGGACACTCTAGCCGGCAAATGACTAGAGAGTCTTGCCAAATTAAATGAATTGAAGAAGACTTAAATAATTATTACATCATTTTTAAAATTTGCTGCTTTGAGGTTTTTAAGTTTCACAAAGCTGCTTATTTTCAAAGAATTTTTGTAACCAAACTAAAAAAAATCACCTTTGGAATAAATGAGCCTAGAATGTCTTTAGTATCTCATTTATGGTGGCTTTGGAGTTCATCCATCCATAAAGAGAAAAAGCCAGTAAATACTAACTCACTTTTTTCACTAATCCAGATGTACACAGACCCATCGTTTTGCATGATATCATATTTGCTTCTGTTCCATTTCTTCTTGCAAGGAAAAATATTCTGTGGAAGAGGGTGGCCACAAATACCAACTGAGTGTATGAAACAGAAGAAATCCCTTCCACAGTTATGTCATTAAATTGGATTACTCCCAAATCACAGTGGTGTTTATCTGTGCCAACTCCCAGATCATGCCAGGAGAAAAGTCACCAGGTCTGGCCTTGGAAGGAAAATCAAATCACTATAAATACAAGGAATTAGCCTCCTTTTTGTCTGTTTAAAACAGGGTCTCATTGCAGCCCCAGCTGGCCCGGAATTCACTATGTAGACCAGGCTGGTCTTCCTGCCTCTGCTGCCTGAGTACTGGGATTATAGAGGCATGCACTACCACGCCCAGCTTAACCTCCAATTTTTAAGTTAGAGTTCTAAACTACTTAGAAATCTTTTAGCCACATTTAAAAAGAAAAGCAACTTACTGAATGATTACTAAGTCAAATAAACTCTTAAAAATAAAAATACAAAGTAGGCCACAATTAAACACATTTTATTTCTCTAAAGTTACTAAAGCAGATATTAATACAAATTAAAATGTCTTTTGCTTTACAAAATTATTTCCTAACTTATTTACCTCATTAGTGTATCTCGGAACATATTTAAATATTATTTTCCATATTAATTTTTTTTTATTTTATTTTTTTTTAATTTTTATTGATGGTTTGTGCATTTTATACATCATTTTCCAATTCAGATCAGGCATATTTCCCTTTCCCTTCCCCCCCACCCCCACCCCATCCCAGATCATGTATTCTGCCATAACTGTCCTGCATCTTTCAGGTTTATTTTTTTTCATTTTTTAGCTATAAGTGATAATCCATGAGTATAAGCATCCTTCGTGCAAAACCAATCTATAGACTGTTGTGCCCAAACCCCCACAGTCCCACCATTCAGTGGAGGTTGACAGGTTGTTTGTTCAATCAAGTTGATCAAATGAGTGTCCAGACTACATCGCTGTAGTTTCACCGTTCACCCCAATCGCAGCCTTTACATTCTACCACGCCCCCTCTTCCGCAGATTGTTCCCTAGGCTTAGAAAAGGGGCACAGGTGGATGAGAAGTAAAACTGTCCTCTCTCTCTGGAGCTGTTGACTTGGATTCTGGTCAATTCTGGCTGTTTCCTTTCATGGGCTGACAGTTTGTTCAGGAGTAACCTTTCGATCCTACTAATGAAGCACAAGCAATTAGATATATAGGTATTTAAGCAGCACTAATAGTTATGGTAGGTTACTTTGGCATAGACACATATGTTTGGATGATATGTTAATTCATGAATTACATTTTTACCCCCTGATAAATATAACAGGGTCTTACTGTGGCTTATGACATCTCCTAACCTGTAGAGGATGTAGGCTTGTGGCATCAGCCATGGGTTATTCCTCCAAGGAGAGAGCCAACAGCCAATTAGATTTGGGATATACAGGCACATGGCTGCCTCTGCTGCACAGTATTTCCAGGCAGGTGAAGTGTAGCTGGTGCTGATGGTGGAGTCTTGCTTGACTCAGGGAGACCCGTATTTGCTTTATTGGTTTAGTGGCCTTTGGGAACACTCTCTGGCATTCCAGAGGCCATCTGTACCCTTGCATGTGCGGTCTCAATACATCCCTCCCATGTTAACGTCAGGTCTTCGGCAGCAGGGTCTTATCGCCTCTCCTCCTGCAGGTATCCCAACTTAGGGGCAAGGAGCCCTTACCTTTTGTGGGGCCTTGGATCCCCTGGCCAACATCCCCCTGGTAGAACAATCCATTGCTGATGTCAGAGCTCCTGCATTAATATACTTTGCCTAAGTGCATAGCCCAAGGACTTTAGTATTATATTTGGTTCTGAACAGAGTATAATCCTTTTCACAGTTCTTATGTCTATTAGTCAATTAAAGAAGGCATTTTTACCGGTTTTATAAGAGATTACCTCTATAATAGTTGTCTCCAATTTACAGTTGGAAAATGACATCATCATCGTCATATTTCTCCTTGTTCTATGGGGGGGGAGGCAAGAAAGTCATATCAAAACCTTTGTTGCACCTAGAAGGTATAAGTTTCATTAGGACTCATTATAGATAGTTGTTACATGTAGGATCCACAGAAGGGTTCGATGTTTATGGCAATCTGAGGCTTTTCTTCCTTTCAGTGTTCAGACGGGTCAACCTTTCAGTTGCCACTTTTTGGTACATCCTACTCAATGCAAAGCTGTATCTTTTCTTTCTCAGCCGTTAAGTTGGTGACATTTTGTCCTGTTGGAACAAACAAATCTTTTCCCATAGTTAGTTTTAAGATTTGAATTGCAAGGTTTTTGACTAGAAGGTTTCATGTCTGTCTGTACCNCCCGGGTCCCGCCCTCAAGGCCCCAGCAACCCAAGCTACTCGCCCAGGTGGCTTCTGGGTATCCTGCCCAAAGGCGCAGCCGCCCTGGCCGCCGGACTCTCCGGACCCTCTGGCCCAGCGCCCGGGTCCCGCCCTCAAGGCCCCAGCAACCCAAGCTACTCGCCCAGGTGGCTTCTGGGTATCCTGCCCAAAGGCGCAGCCGCCCTGGCCGCCGGACTCTCCGGACCCTCTGGCCCAGCGCCCGGGTCCCGCCCTCAAGGCCCCAGCAACCCAAGCTACTCGCCCAGGTGGCTTCTGGGTATCCTGCCCAAAGGCGCAGCCGCCCTGGCCGCCGGACTCTCCGGACCCTCTGGCCCAGCGCCCGGGTCCCGCCCTCAAGGCCCCAGCAACCCAAGCTACTCGCCCAGGTGGCTTCTGGGTATCCTGCCCAAAGGCGCAGCCGCCCTGGCCGCCGGACTCTCCGGACCCTCTGGCCCAGCGCCCGGGTCCCGCCCTCAAGGCCCCAGCAACCCAAGCTACTCGCCCAGGTGGCTTCTGGGTATCCTGCCCAAAGGCGCAGCCGCCCTGGCCGCCGGACTCTCCGGACCCTCTGGCCCAGCGCCCGGGTCCCGCCCTCAAGGCCCCAGCAACCCAAGCTACTCGCCCAGGTGGCTTCTGGGTATCCTGCCCAAAGGCGCAGCCGCCCTGGCCGCCGGACTCTCCGGACCCTCTGGCCCAGCGCCCGGGTCCCGCCCTCAAGGCCCCAGCAACCCAAGCTACTCGCCCAGGTGGCTTCTGGGTATCCTGCCCAAAGGCGCAGCCGCCCTGGCCGCCGGACTCTCCGGACCCTCTGGCCCAGCGCCCGGGTCCCGCCCTCAAGGCCCCAGCAACCCAAGCTACTCGCCCAGGTGGCTTCTGGGTATCCTGCCCAAAGGCGCAGCCGCCCTGGCCGCCGGACTCTCCGGACCCTCTGGCCCAGCGCCCGGGTCCCGCCCTCAAGGCCCCAGCAACCCAAGCTACTCGCCCAGGTGGCTTCTGGGTATCCTGCCCAAAGGCGCAGCCGCCCTGGCCGCCGGACTCTCCGGACCCTCTGGCCCAGCGCCCGGGTCCCGCCCTCAAGGCCCCAGCAACCCAAGCTACTCGCCCAGGTGGCTTCTGGGTATCCTGCCCAAAGGCGCAGCCGCCCTGGCCGCCGGACTCTCCGGACCCTCTGGCCCAGCGCCCGGGTCCCGCCCTCAAGGCCCCAGCAACCCAAGCTACTCGCCCAGGTGGCTTCTGGGTATCCTGCCCAAAGGCGCAGCCGCCCTGGCCGCCGGACTCTCCGGACCCTCTGGCCCAGCGCCCGGGTCCCGCCCTCAAGGCCCCAGCAACCCAAGCTACTCGCCCAGGTGGCTTCTGGGTATCCTGCCCAAAGGCGCAGCCGCCCTGGCCGCCGGACTCTCCGGACCCTCTGGCCCAGCGCCCGGGTCCCGCCCTCAAGGCCCCAGCAACCCAAGCTACTCGCCCAGGTGGCTTCTGGGTATCCTGCCCAAAGGCGCAGCCGCCCTGGCCGCCGGACTCTCCGGACCCTCTGGCCCAGCGCCCGGGTCCCGCCCTCAAGGCCCCAGCAACCCAAGCTACTCGCCCAGGTGGCTTCTGGGTATCCTGCCCAAAGGCGCAGCCGCCCTGGCCGCCGGACTCTCCGGACCCTCTGGCCCAGCGCCCGGGTCCCGCCCTCAAGGCCCCAGCAACCCAAGCTACTCGCCCAGGTGGCTTCTGGGTATCCTGCCCAAAGGCGCAGCCGCCCTGGCCGCCGGACTCTCCGGACCCTCTGGCCCAGCGCCCGGGTCCCGCCCTCAAGGCCCCAGCAACCCAAGCTACTCGCCCAGGTGGCTTCTGGGTATCCTGCCCAAAGGCGCAGCCGCCCTGGCCGCCGGACTCTCCGGACCCTCTGGCCCAGCGCCCGGGTCCCGCCCTCAAGGCCCCAGCAACCCAAGCTACTCGCCCAGGTGGCTTCTGGGTATCCTGCCCAAAGGCGCAGCCGCCCTGGCCGCCGGACTCTCCGGACCCTCTGGCCCAGCGCCCGGGTCCCGCCCTCAAGGCCCCAGCAACCCAAGCTACTCGCCCAGGTGGCTTCTGGGTATCCTGCCCAAAGGCGCAGCCGCCCTGGCCGCCGGACTCTCCGGACCCTCTGGCCCAGCGCCCGGGTCCCGCCCTCAAGGCCCCAGCAACCCAAGCTACTCGCCCAGGTGGCTTCTGGGTATCCTGCCCAAAGGCGCAGCCGCCCTGGCCGCCGGACTCTCCGGACCCTCTGGCCCAGCGCCCGGGTCCCGCCCTCAAGGCCCCAGCAACCCAAGCTACTCGCCCAGGTGGCTTCTGGGTATCCTGCCCAAAGGCGCAGCCGCCCTGGCCGCCGGACTCTCCGGACCCTCTGGCCCAGCGCCCGGGTCCCGCCCTCAAGGCCCCAGCAACCCAAGCTACTCGCCCAGGTGGCTTCTGGGTATCCTGCCCAAAGGCGCAGCCGCCCTGGCCGCCGGACTCTCCGGACCCTCTGGCCCAGCGCCCGGGTCCCGCCCTCAAGGCCCCAGCAACCCAAGCTACTCGCCCAGGTGGCTTCTGGGTATCCTGCCCAAAGGCGCAGCCGCCCTGGCCGCCGGACTCTCCGGACCCTCTGGCCCAGCGCCCGGGTCCCGCCCTCAAGGCCCCAGCAACCCAAGCTACTCGCCCAGGTGGCTTCTGGGTATCCTGCCCAAAGGCGCAGCCGCCCTGGCCGCCGGACTCTCCGGACCCTCTGGCCCAGCGCCCGGGTCCCGCCCTCAAGGCCCCAGCAACCCAAGCTACTCGCCCAGGTGGCTTCTGGGTATCCTGCCCAAAGGCGCAGCCGCCCTGGCCGCCGGACTCTCCGGACCCTCTGGCCCAGCGCCCGGGTCCCGCCCTCAAGGCCCCAGCAACCCAAGCTACTCGCCCAGGTGGCTTCTGGGTATCCTGCCCAAAGGCGCAGCCGCCCTGGCCGCCGGACTCTCCGGACCCTCTGGCCCAGCGCCCGGGTCCCGCCCTCAAGGCCCCAGCAACCCAAGCTACTCGCCCAGGTGGCTTCTGGGTATCCTGCCCAAAGGCGCAGCCGCCCTGGCCGCCGGACTCTCCGGACCCTCTGGCCCAGCGCCCGGGTCCCGCCCTCAAGGCCCCAGCAACCCAAGCTACTCGCCCAGGTGGCTTCTGGGTATCCTGCCCAAAGGCGCAGCCGCCCTGGCCGCCGGACTCTCCGGACCCTCTGGCCCAGCGCCCGGGTCCCGCCCTCAAGGCCCCAGCAACCCAAGCTACTCGCCCAGGTGGCTTCTGGGTATCCTGCCCAAAGGCGCAGCCGCCCTGGCCGCCGGACTCTCCGGACCCTCTGGCCCAGCGCCCGGGTCCCGCCCTCAAGGCCCCAGCAACCCAAGCTACTCGCCCAGGTGGCTTCTGGGTATCCTGCCCAAAGGCGCAGCCGCCCTGGCCGCCGGACTCTCCGGACCCTCTGGCCCAGCGCCCGGGTCCCGCCCTCAAGGCCCCAGCAACCCAAGCTACTCGCCCAGGTGGCTTCTGGGTATCCTGCCCAAAGGCGCAGCCGCCCTGGCCGCCGGACTCTCCGGACCCTCTGGCCCAGCGCCCGGGTCCCGCCCTCAAGGCCCCAGCAACCCAAGCTACTCGCCCAGGTGGCTTCTGGGTATCCTGCCCAAAGGCGCAGCCGCCCTGGCCGCCGGACTCTCCGGACCCTCTGGCCCAGCGCCCGGGTCCCGCCCTCAAGGCCCCAGCAACCCAAGCTACTCGCCCAGGTGGCTTCTGGGTATCCTGCCCAAAGGCGCAGCCGCCCTGGCCGCCGGACTCTCCGGACCCTCTGGCCCAGCGCCCGGGTCCCGCCCTCAAGGCCCCAGCAACCCAAGCTACTCGCCCAGGTGGCTTCTGGGTATCCTGCCCAAAGGCGCAGCCGCCCTGGCCGCCGGACTCTCCGGACCCTCTGGCCCAGCGCCCGGGTCCCGCCCTCAAGGCCCCAGCAACCCAAGCTACTCGCCCAGGTGGCTTCTGGGTATCCTGCCCAAAGGCGCAGCCGCCCTGGCCGCCGGACTCTCCGGACCCTCTGGCCCAGCGCCCGGGTCCCGCCCTCAAGGCCCCAGCAACCCAAGCTACTCGCCCAGGTGGCTTCTGGGTATCCTGCCCAAAGGCGCAGCCGCCCTGGCCGCCGGACTCTCCGGACCCTCTGGCCCAGCGCCCGGGTCCCGCCCTCAAGGCCCCAGCAACCCAAGCTACTCGCCCAGGTGGCTTCTGGGTATCCTGCCCAAAGGCGCAGCCGCCCTGGCCGCCGGACTCTCCGGACCCTCTGGCCCAGCGCCCGGGTCCCGCCCTCAAGGCCCCAGCAACCCAAGCTACTCGCCCAGGTGGCTTCTGGGTATCCTGCCCAAAGGCGCAGCCGCCCTGGCCGCCGGACTCTCCGGACCCTCTGGCCCAGCGCCCGGGTCCCGCCCTCAAGGCCCCAGCAACCCAAGCTACTCGCCCAGGTGGCTTCTGGGTATCCTGCCCAAAGGCGCAGCCGCCCTGGCCGCCGGACTCTCCGGACCCTCTGGCCCAGCGCCCGGGTCCCGCCCTCAAGGCCCCAGCAACCCAAGCTACTCGCCCAGGTGGCTTCTGGGTATCCTGCCCAAAGGCGCAGCCGCCCTGGCCGCCGGACTCTCCGGACCCTCTGGCCCAGCGCCCGGGTCCCGCCCTCAAGGCCCCAGCAACCCAAGCTACTCGCCCAGGTGGCTTCTGGGTATCCTGCCCAAAGGCGCAGCCGCCCTGGCCGCCGGACTCTCCGGACCCTCTGGCCCAGCGCCCGGGTCCCGCCCTCAAGGCCCCAGCAACCCAAGCTACTCGCCCAGGTGGCTTCTGGGTATCCTGCCCAAAGGCGCAGCCGCCCTGGCCGCCGGACTCTCCGGACCCTCTGGCCCAGCGCCCGGGTCCCGCCCTCAAGGCCCCAGCAACCCAAGCTACTCGCCCAGGTGGCTTCTGGGTATCCTGCCCAAAGGCGCAGCCGCCCTGGCCGCCGGACTCTCCGGACCCTCTGGCCCAGCGCCCGGGTCCCGCCCTCAAGGCCCCAGCAACCCAAGCTACTCGCCCAGGTGGCTTCTGGGTATCCTGCCCAAAGGCGCAGCCGCCCTGGCCGCCGGACTCTCCGGACCCTCTGGCCCAGCGCCCGGGTCCCGCCCTCAAGGCCCCAGCAACCCAAGCTACTCGCCCAGGTGGCTTCTGGGTATCCTGCCCAAAGGCGCAGCCGCCCTGGCCGCCGGACTCTCCGGACCCTCTGGCCCAGCGCCCGGGTCCCGCCCTCAAGGCCCCAGCAACCCAAGCTACTCGCCCAGGTGGCTTCTGGGTATCCTGCCCAAAGGCGCAGCCGCCCTGGCCGCCGGACTCTCCGGACCCTCTGGCCCAGCGCCCGGGTCCCGCCCTCAAGGCCCCAGCAACCCAAGCTACTCGCCCAGGTGGCTTCTGGGTATCCTGCCCAAAGGCGCAGCCGCCCTGGCCGCCGGACTCTCCGGACCCTCTGGCCCAGCGCCCGGGTCCCGCCCTCAAGGCCCCAGCAACCCAAGCTACTCGCCCAGGTGGCTTCTGGGTATCCTGCCCAAAGGCGCAGCCGCCCTGGCCGCCGGACTCTCCGGACCCTCTGGCCCAGCGCCCGGGTCCCGCCCTCAAGGCCCCAGCAACCCAAGCTACTCGCCCAGGTGGCTTCTGGGTATCCTGCCCAAAGGCGCAGCCGCCCTGGCCGCCGGACTCTCCGGACCCTCTGGCCCAGCGCCCGGGTCCCGCCCTCAAGGCCCCAGCAACCCAAGCTACTCGCCCAGGTGGCTTCTGGGTATCCTGCCCAAAGGCGCAGCCGCCCTGGCCGCCGGACTCTCCGGACCCTCTGGCCCAGCGCCCGGGTCCCGCCCTCAAGGCCCCAGCAACCCAAGCTACTCGCCCAGGTGGCTTCTGGGTATCCTGCCCAAAGGCGCAGCCGCCCTGGCCGCCGGACTCTCCGGACCCTCTGGCCCAGCGCCCGGGTCCCGCCCTCAAGGCCCCAGCAACCCAAGCTACTCGCCCAGGTGGCTTCTGGGTATCCTGCCCAAAGGCGCAGCCGCCCTGGCCGCCGGACTCTCCGGACCCTCTGGCCCAGCGCCCGGGTCCCGCCCTCAAGGCCCCAGCAACCCAAGCTACTCGCCCAGGTGGCTTCTGGGTATCCTGCCCAAAGGCGCAGCCGCCCTGGCCGCCGGACTCTCCGGACCCTCTGGCCCAGCGCCCGGGTCCCGCCCTCAAGGCCCCAGCAACCCAAGCTACTCGCCCAGGTGGCTTCTGGGTATCCTGCCCAAAGGCGCAGCCGCCCTGGCCGCCGGACTCTCCGGACCCTCTGGCCCAGCGCCCGGGTCCCGCCCTCAAGGCCCCAGCAACCCAAGCTACTCGCCCAGGTGGCTTCTGGGTATCCTGCCCAAAGGCGCAGCCGCCCTGGCCGCCGGACTCTCCGGACCCTCTGGCCCAGCGCCCGGGTCCCGCCCTCAAGGCCCCAGCAACCCAAGCTACTCGCCCAGGTGGCTTCTGGGTATCCTGCCCAAAGGCGCAGCCGCCCTGGCCGCCGGACTCTCCGGACCCTCTGGCCCAGCGCCCGGGTCCCGCCCTCAAGGCCCCAGCAACCCAAGCTACTCGCCCAGGTGGCTTCTGGGTATCCTGCCCAAAGGCGCAGCCGCCCTGGCCGCCGGACTCTCCGGACCCTCTGGCCCAGCGCCCGGGTCCCGCCCTCAAGGCCCCAGCAACCCAAGCTACTCGCCCAGGTGGCTTCTGGGTATCCTGCCCAAAGGCGCAGCCGCCCTGGCCGCCGGACTCTCCGGACCCTCTGGCCCAGCGCCCGGGTCCCGCCCTCAAGGCCCCAGCAACCCAAGCTACTCGCCCAGGTGGCTTCTGGGTATCCTGCCCAAAGGCGCAGCCGCCCTGGCCGCCGGACTCTCCGGACCCTCTGGCCCAGCGCCCGGGTCCCGCCCTCAAGGCCCCAGCAACCCAAGCTACTCGCCCAGGTGGCTTCTGGGTATCCTGCCCAAAGGCGCAGCCGCCCTGGCCGCCGGACTCTCCGGACCCTCTGGCCCAGCGCCCGGGTCCCGCCCTCAAGGCCCCAGCAACCCAAGCTACTCGCCCAGGTGGCTTCTGGGTATCCTGCCCAAAGGCGCAGCCGCCCTGGCCGCCGGACTCTCCGGACCCTCTGGCCCAGCGCCCGGGTCCCGCCCTCAAGGCCCCAGCAACCCAAGCTACTCGCCCAGGTGGCTTCTGGGTATCCTGCCCAAAGGCGCAGCCGCCCTGGCCGCCGGACTCTCCGGACCCTCTGGCCCAGCGCCCGGGTCCCGCCCTCAAGGCCCCAGCAACCCAAGCTACTCGCCCAGGTGGCTTCTGGGTATCCTGCCCAAAGGCGCAGCCGCCCTGGCCGCCGGACTCTCCGGACCCTCTGGCCCAGCGCCCGGGTCCCGCCCTCAAGGCCCCAGCAACCCAAGCTACTCGCCCAGGTGGCTTCTGGGTATCCTGCCCAAAGGCGCAGCCGCCCTGGCCGCCGGACTCTCCGGACCCTCTGGCCCAGCGCCCGGGTCCCGCCCTCAAGGCCCCAGCAACCCAAGCTACTCGCCCAGGTGGCTTCTGGGTATCCTGCCCAAAGGCGCAGCCGCCCTGGCCGCCGGACTCTCCGGACCCTCTGGCCCAGCGCCCGGGTCCCGCCCTCAAGGCCCCAGCAACCCAAGCTACTCGCCCAGGTGGCTTCTGGGTATCCTGCCCAAAGGCGCAGCCGCCCTGGCCGCCGGACTCTCCGGACCCTCTGGCCCAGCGCCCGGGTCCCGCCCTCAAGGCCCCAGCAACCCAAGCTACTCGCCCAGGTGGCTTCTGGGTATCCTGCCCAAAGGCGCAGCCGCCCTGGCCGCCGGACTCTCCGGACCCTCTGGCCCAGCGCCCGGGTCCCGCCCTCAAGGCCCCAGCAACCCAAGCTACTCGCCCAGGTGGCTTCTGGGTATCCTGCCCAAAGGCGCAGCCGCCCTGGCCGCCGGACTCTCCGGACCCTCTGGCCCAGCGCCCGGGTCCCGCCCTCAAGGCCCCAGCAACCCAAGCTACTCGCCCAGGTGGCTTCTGGGTATCCTGCCCAAAGGCGCAGCCGCCCTGGCCGCCGGACTCTCCGGACCCTCTGGCCCAGCGCCCCCATATTAATTTTTTTAATGCTAGGTCAGTATCATTTGTTTGAGATTAGTAAAGAATTTATGAAACTCTCCTTAGATAATCCCTCCAAAACACCTATGAGCAATATTAATTGACAACAATTAATTGGTATATGATTAACATAGATCATCAAATATCTTACTTCTTCTTGTTGTTGTTGTCATGACTTTTTATGCAAAAATGAATATTTTATTTTGGCAGCACTAAAAGGAAAAAAAATCAAAGTCACTGTATTTCTATATTGAGATGAAAACAATGTTATTCTTATCAATCAAATACATTCCAAAAGAAGGTGTGTTATAGGAAGGTTCCAGAGCACAGGCAAGTCTTAACACAATACATATAGGAATCATAATGCTGAAAATGACTGTTTTGAGCAGGTGTTCAACAAACGTTGTTATTAAACCAGTGAAACAATCCCTTCCTAACAAAAGTGTCAATGGTAAAACTGGGCTTGTTCCAGTAATACTCTATTGATTTCATTTAGTACAATTTACTGCTATGACAGGTTGTTTGTTTGTTTGTTTATTTTTTGGTCTTTTCGAGACAGGATCTCCCTGTAGCCCCAGTGGCCTGGAACTCGCTCTGTAGACCAGGAGGGCCTTGAACTCACAAAGATCTGCCTGCCTCTGCCTCCCTAGTGCTAGAAGTAAAGGCGTGTGCCACCACACCCAGCAGTTTTTATTTAAAGAAAGATTTTATCATTTTCTTTAAGAAGTACTACGATTGCATTGAAAGACTTTGTACAAGTTGGAGAATTTTGAAAGAGAGTGAATCGCAAACTCACATTATAGTAACACTGACAAATTTCACATTATTGTTAAAGAATGGTACTATAGTTTTTCCAGTAGTCTAGGTTCAGAAATTATAGTAGACATGGAATTTAAAACTTATGTTCTAAGATATAGTTACATATTTTAGCTTGAGGAATATAACAGTTTAGTTTAGTTATTATACTTCTATTTTTGTTGTTGCTATTGTTCTCTTTAATTTTATATTACTTCCAAAGTACATATATATATACACTCCACATATATAGCAAAATGACAGAGTCTGAAAATAAGCTATGGGTTAATTCCAAAACATGTTTGGGATTCATATTTTAATTGTAATTTTGCATGCAGGCAGAAAGAAATATAACTTTATATTCCCAGGTTACATACCAAGTTGATGTACTTTCAAAGAAGAGATTATTCTTTATCATAAATCTTAGAATTTGAAAAAACAGAGGCATAAACTTCAAGTTATATCTGTAATAGCATCAGGCTTGCCTTACATATAAGAATCCGGTGCTAGGATCCACACACGAAGGATACCATATGGTGTTTGTTTTTCTGGGACAATGTTGTTTCACTTACCATAAAAACTTCTAGTTCCATCTATTTACCTGTAAATTTCATGATGTCATCTTTCTTCACTGCTGCATAGAACTCCATTGTGTAGATATAACACATTTTCATTATCCACTCGCCAGTTGAGAGACATTTGGGTTGATTCCACCTCTTTGCTACTTTGGAAGATAGCTGCAATAAGTGTAGTTAGTTGTACATATATCCCTGTAATATGATGAATCATGTGGCTATATACCCAGAAGTGGTATGACTGGGTAAAGAGGTAGGTTCATTTTGAGCATTGTAAGAGATCTGCACATTGCTTTCCATAGGGGTTACACAAGTTTGAATTCCCACCAGCAGTGGATGAGTGTGTCTCTCTGTGTACCCCCCCCCCAACCTCTACAGCATTTGGTATCCTTTGTTTTCTTGATCATAGCCAGTCTTACCGGGGTAACATGAAATCTTACAGCAGTTTTAATTTGCATTTCCTTAATTACTAGTGATGTTGAAAATTTTTTAAGATGTTTCTCAGCCATTTTTACTTCTTTATGAAATCTCTGTTCAGCTCTTTGCTCCATCTTTTAATTCCATCATTTGTTTTCTTGCTCTTTTGCTTTTTGAGTAATTTATACAAATTGGATGTTAAACCTCTGTCAGATGTGCCACTGGTGAAGGTTTCCTCCCACTCTGTGGGTTTCCTCTTCATTTCTGTGATTCTTTCCCTGTACAGAAGGTTTTTATTTTAATGAGGTCCCACTTGTCAGTCGTTGATCTTATTTCTTGTGCAACTGCTGTCTGATTTAGAAAGTCTTTTCCTACCCCTATAACTTGTGGATTACTGCCAACGTTTTCTTCTATACTTTTCAGAATTTCAGATTTCACATTGAGATCTTTGATCCATTTGGAGTTGATTTTTTGTATAGGGTGAAAAGTAGGAGTTTAGTTTTATTCTGCAAATGGTATTCCAGTTTCCCTAGCATCATTTGCTGAAAATACTCTTTGCTCCATTGAGTCTTCTTGGCCCTTTTTGTCAAATACAAGGTGGTTGAAATTGCATGTGCTCAAGTTTGGATCTTCAGTTTTCTTCCACTGATATGCAGGTCTGTTTTTGTGCCAATACCAGGCTGTCTTTTTGACTATATCCTTGTAATATAGTTTGAAGTATAGTATAGTAACCCCCCTGCATTGCCCTTTGTCCTCAGGGTTGCTTTGGCTACCCAGGGTCTTTTGTTTTCCCATAATGGATTTTAGGATTTTTTTCTAATTCCATAGAGAAAGTCTTGGGAATTTTAATAGGGATTGCATTGAATCTACATATTGCTTTGGGTAGGATGGTCATTTTTAATATATTAATTCTTCCAATCCATGAGCATGGGAAATCCTTCCATCTTCTGCTGTCCTCTTCAATGTCCTTCCTCTTAAATTTTTCATTGTAGAGATCTTTAGTGTCTTTGGTCAGATTTATTACAAGATATTTTATTTTAGTTTTTGAGGTTATTGTGAATGGGAAGGTTCCCCTATATTCCTTTTCCAATTGCTGGTTGTTGTCATAAAGAAAGACTACTGATTTTTCTAGAATAGTTTATTTTTTATTTTTTTTTATTTATTTATGTGTATGAATGTACTGTTTGCATGTAGGTCTGTGCACCCGTGTCATGCAATGCCGTGGAGGTCAGAAGAGGGTCTCGGATTCCCCTGGAACTGGAGTTCTCCTGGAATTGGAGTTACAGATGGTTCTCAGCCACCATGTGGGTGCTGGGGATCGAACCCGGGTCCTCTGCAAGAGCGGTCGGCGCTCTTAACCGCTAGGCCATCTCTCCAGTCCCTCTAGAATAATTTTTTAACCAGCCACTTTATTGAAACTGTCATCATATATATGAGTTTTCTGGTGGAATTTTTGGCATTGCTTAGGTAAACTATCATGTCATCTGCAAAAAGGGATAGTTTGACCTCTTTTCCAATTAGTAGTCCTTTGATTTTCTTTTCTTGTCTTATTGCTCTAGCAATTTTTTTCCAGCACTATATTGAAAAGGAGTGGAGATAGAGGGCAGCCTTACTGTGTTCCTGACTTTAAGGGGAATGCTTCTAGTTTTTCCCCATTTAGAATGATCTTGGCTGTGGGTTTGTTGTGAATGGCTTTAATTATGTTGAGGAATGTTGCCTCCAGTCCAACTCCCTCTAGGACTTTAAACATGAGAGCATGTTGGATTTTGTTGAAGGCTTTTTCTGTATCAATTGAGATGGCCATATGGCTTTTGTTTTTCAGTCCATTTGTGTGTTTTATGACATTGATTTATTTACATATGTTGAACCATCCCTGCATCTTTGGTATAAATCTGACTTAATCATGGTAGATGATCTTTTTGATGTGTGCATCTAGGCAGTTTGCAAGTATTTTCTTGAGAATTTTTGCATCTGTGTTCATCAAATAAATGGGTCTATAGTTTTCTTTTGTGGTTGCATCTTCACCTGGTTTTGGTATTAGAATGATGCTGGCTTCATAGAAGGAATTTGGGAGATTTCCCACTGTTTCTGTCCTTTTGAATAATTTGAGTAATAGTGGTTGTAGGTCCTCTTTAAATGTCTTATAGAACTCTGCTGTAAATCCCTCTGGGCCTGGTTTTGTTTTTTGTTTGTTTTTTTGTTTTTTGTTTTTTAGTTCAGAGGTTTTGTATTACCTTTTCATATTTCAGTTTCCTCATATGTTATGTTTCTGTTTAAGCTGTTGATAAATCTTGGTTAAACTTTGGTGTTTTCCATGATTTCAGATATTCATCCATTTCTGTTAGGTTTTCTAATTTAATAGAGTATAGATTTTTTAAAGTATTCTCATGTAATTGCCTGGATCTTTTCATATATGTTGCGATGTTTCCTTTTTCATCCCTAATTTTGTTGATTTGGAATTGCTCTTTCTTTTGGTTAACTGGGCTTGAAGTCTATCTATCTTGTTTATTCTTTCAAAGAAGCAGCTTTTAGATTCATTGATTCTTTTTTATTGTTTTCTTAGTTTCTATTTCCTTGCTCTCCACTTTGATTTTTGTTATTTCTTCTTGTCTGTTGGGTTTGGGATTCATTTGTTGTTGCCTCTCAAGTGTTTTTAGTTGCAATTTTAGGTCCTTTATTTGTACTCTTTCTGCTTTTTAAAATGTAGACACTTAGGTCTATAAATTTCCCTCTTAGAACTGCTTTTAGAGTGTCGTACAGGTTTTGTTGTGTTGTATTGTTCTTTTAGTTTAATTCTGGGAATACTTTTATTAATTCTGGGAATACTTTTATTTCTTTATTTCTCCCATGACCCATACATTATTCATTTCTTTTTTAATTTTTATTTATTTTTATGTGTATGAATGTACTTTCTGCATGTAGGTTTGTGCACCCATGTTGTTCAATGCCGCAGAGGTCAGAAGAGGGTCACAGATTCCCCTGGAACTGGAGTTCTCCTAGAATTGGAGTTACAGACGGTTCTCAGCCGCCATGTGGGTGCTGGGGATCGAACCCGGGTCCTCTGCAAGAGCGGTCGGCACTCTTAACAGCTGGGCCATCTCTCCAGTCCCTCTAGAATAATTTTTTAACCTGCCACTTTATTGAAACTGTCATCATATATATGAGTTTTCGATAGATAGATAGATAGATAGATAGATAGATAGATAGATAGATGATACATGATAGAAGATAGATGATAGATAGATAGATAGATGATTTATAGGTAGATGACTGATGGATAGATTATAGAAAGATATAGGTACAGATATAGATATAGATATAAAACCCCACAAAGAAGCAAACTATCTTTAAAAATGTGCTTCCCAAATCTGAATATAGACACATATAGAATTATAAAGCAAAACAGTAAAGATGCTTCTCTTTCTATGCCCCATGAGAACAATAAATAAACAGAAATCTAAGGGAACTCATTCTGACCATGCCCAAGATGGTATTGTAAGTGTCCTGGCACTACCCAGAGAGCAGCTGCTTATGACTGCTGAGGACCTAGAATACATCTCTACTAATATGTTTAGCATCTTTATTCCAACTCTGTCTGCTCAAGGTCTAAGTAATTATTACCTAACCCAGATCAACTTGGCAAAGCAAACAAATCCAGGTGAAGTAATCAAAACAGGTCATTATTTACATAACTATCATGTCTGCCTTGAAATTTATTTAGGACTTAAGTGCTTGCCAAGTACTTTCACCTACTAACTCATTTATCTTTCCATTTATCCTTTAAGGTAAGAAGACAGGTGTCATCTTCCCATTTTAAAGGCAAATGTGATAAAATCTCATTAAATGATTCTCCCAAGTCAAGCTCTGAACTAGCATATTACTTTTTTCTCTATATATTAACCATAAGTAACTAACTAACTAACTAACTATATATATATATATATAGTTATATATATATATAACTATTACTAATAACTAACTAACCTATATATATTTATAATATATATATATGTATATATATATGGGCTGGAGAGATGGCTCAGTGATTAAGAGCACTGAGTGCTCTTTCAGTGAACCAGGGTTTGATTCCTAGCATCCACATGGCAGCTGACAACCATCCATAAATCCAGTTCCAGGGGATTTGACACCCTCGTCTGACCTCTGCAGGGATTACATGACATGCATGCACTTATATACAAGCAGGCAATACATTCATAAATATAAAATAAAACAATAAAATGTTTTTTAAAGAATTTCCTATTATGACCAATATTCTATCAAAATGTAACTTATATCACAAATGAAGGAATTAGACCTATTTGAAATGACACATACATTTTTAATTCATTTAAACTTCTGTGTTCTTTTAATATAGAACTAATTTGTTTAAATATATTTAAAGTGGTTAAGAATAGCCTTTGTTGGTTAAAAGACAAAAACAGTGTAAACAAATGGATATTAACTAGTGTCATTCTATATGTTATCCTTTAAAAGAGAGGGCTAACCAAGAATAGGTTGAGAACTGAATGGAGGGAAAGAGAGCCATCCAGGTGGCAAACATACCACCCAAACCCTGCCACTTCCACTTCCTGACAGACTACAAGCCAGACCAAGAAAATAACCACCCATCTGAGCTCCAGCCAGCACGCAGAAAGCTGTAAGCTGGCTCTGGTTCAACCAGTTAAATATCAAAAGTAAAAATGCATAAATAATAGAGATCTAGCATACATTTTTAACCAAATTATCCTTACTATATGACAGAAGGAAGAAGAGGAGAGAGAGAGAGAGAGAGAGAGAGAGAGAGAGAGAGAGAGAGAGAGAGACTGACTTGATTTGATTTGGTTCCTGGTCAATAAATGGTGTTATATTATAGTAAAAAGCCCAAGATAGCAAGGGACCAAAAATTGCATTTAACTCTGTCTACCATGGATCAAAATATATAAGAACTCGCATCCTAGTTGGTATATTTACAACCATATTTCTAAGAGGTTTAAATAGCTTGGGAAGCAAGCACTCTGTATAACAGCCAGGAAACCTTTATTGGATCTGTCCATCTCAATGATGCTATCTCCATTTTTGAGCAGATAAGGTCATTCTTCAATCACTGAAGGGACAAAAGACGGCAGCTTTTGAGATGTCAAGATTGTGGGTGTGAATAAATGGCTCTTAGTTTAGGGTTCTTACATGAGTCCACAGGCAAATAACTCTTAAATTGTACGCAGCTATCTTAAGCCAGGTTCAGATCAGAAGAACTGCACAGACTTGTTAAGCTCCTGGCTGAGTTTCCACGTGTCCTTCATTAAGTAGATGGATCAGCCTGAAGGGGAGTCAGTTCTGCTTGTGCAATACTGAGTTTATATCTGACAAAAGGGTTGTTTGTTGTCTAACTCTACCTGTTCACACAAGTAAAGCAAGATGCAATCGTCTCAAATTTGTGCACCTAGGAAGAAATGAAACTGGAACATGCAAATTTGGAATTTGATTTACTCCTTTTTTTCAGATAACTTCAGAATGTTCTCTTAACAGGTATCATAAAGATGATAAAGATGTTTATTGTGGCATCAAGATGGCCCAATGGATAAAGGTATCTGCTACCAAGCCTGAGAACCTGAGTTCAATCCCCAGGACCTACATAGTAAAAAGGACTATATTAATCAAATCAACAATATATTGAAAGGATGTTGTTACATTCACCAGACATATTTACATTGTGCTTTCCTTCAAGGTTTCTGGAATATTTTAAGCTTTATATTAATTATGCCTAGTCAAGAAAGTTTAGAAATACAAGTAGAAAAAATATCCCCCCAGACCTATTCTTCATACTCAATCATGCTGAGATTTTGTAACATTTTCTTCTCAGTTTCTTTTTGTCTAGGCAAAATCATTTATTGTTTTTACCAGTTTTTAAACACTTTTCAATAGCTTTTTTTCTTATAGGCATTGCCTCAACACTTTCTCGTAGGCTGGATGCTGTACAGACGGCAAGTTATGTTATGGCTCCTTGCACGTGGAGAACATGCCTATGAAACAGAGGTACCTGAGCATTACAACTCACTCATACAGTTTGATGGGGGTGCTAGCACAATAAACTATGTTTGGGGACAACAGACCAGATTCAAGACTTCCAGAAAGGGGAAAGCATGTGGAAGGATCATAAACAAGAGAAGAGAACACGATATTGCATACTGATAATGAATTCTGAATGGGAACATCATTGCTCAAGCTTCAGGATACAGGCAACAAAAATGGCTTGAATAGAAAAACCACTCTAGATTCATGCTTACCTTCACTGATCAAGTATTTTTGGACATCTACTTTATGCCCAACACCTGCAGTACATTAGTGAACACAAATCAAACACAACTCCTGCCCTCATTTATCTGCTGTGACTGAGAAAATTTGTTGGAGTGACTCTCTTGAGAATGCTGGTCCCACTTTAGAAAGTGTGTTACATGTCTCTCTCCCTACTTTCCTCTCTCCAATTTTAAATCAATGTTGTTAAAACTTTTACTTTTTAAAAATATTTAACTTTATTCTTCTACAAGTGGTGATCCAGTTTTGCCAACACCACTTGCTGAAGATGCTGTCTTTCCTCCATTGTGTCTTCTTGGACCCCTTGTCAAATATGAGGTGGCTGATATTGTATGTGCTCAAGTCTGGATCTTCAGTTTTGTTCCATTGGTAAACAAGTCTGTTTTTATGCCAGTACCAAGATTTTTTTTATGACTATAGCCCTGCAGTACAGTTTGAAATCTGGTATAGAGATCCCCCACGTTCCCCATATTGCTCTTTATGCTCAAGGTTGCTTTGGCTATTCAGGACACTTTGTTTTTCCATATGAAATTAAGGACGTTTTTCCCCAAGCCTGTGAAGAAACTCTTGGGGATTTCGATTGGGATAGCATTGAATATGTATATTAGTTTGGGTAGAATGAACATTTTTACTATATTAATTTTCCCAATCCATGAGCATGGGAGGTCTTTCCATATTCTGATGTCTTCTTCAATTTCCTTCTTGAGGGGTTTAAAAAAAATTTTAGAGAGATCTTTGGTGTCTTTGGTTAGGTTTGTTCCTAGGAATTTTATTGTTTTTGAGGCTATTGTGAGTGGAAAGGTCTCTTTGAATTCTTTCTCCAGTTGCTTGTTCTTGGTGTAAAGAAAGGCTATTGATTTTTCTAGGTTAATTTTGTATCCTGCCATTTTACTGAAACTCTTTTTTTAATTTATATTTATTTCTGTATGTGTATGAATGTACTGTCTGCATGCAGGTGTGTGCACCCCGTGTCGTGCAATGCTGCGGAGGTCAGAAGAGGGTGTCGGATTCCCCTGGAACTGGAGTTCTCCTGGAATTGGAGTTTCAGATGGTTCTCGGCTGCCATGTGGGTGCTGGGGATCGAACTCAGGTCCTCTGTAAGAGTGGTCGGTGCTCTTAACTGCTAGACCATCTCTCCAGTCCTTTATTGAAACTCTTAATCATTTCTAGGAGTTTTCAGCTTAAGTAAACAATCATACCATCAGCAAAAAGGGATAGCTTGACTTCCTCGTTTCCAATTAGTACTCCTTTAATTTCCTTTTCTTGCCTTATTGCCCTAACAAGTGTTTCAAGCACTATATTGAAGAGGAGTGGTGAGAGGGGGCAGCCTTGCTGAGTTCGTACCTTTAAGGGGAATGCTTCTGTCTTTTCTCCACTTAGGATGAGGCTGGCTGTGGGTTTCCTGTATATGGCTTTGATTACATTGTGAAATGATCCTTTCAATGCAGTTCCCTCTAGGACTTTAAGCATGAAGGGATGCTGGATTTTGTCAAAGGCTTTTTCTGTGTCAATTGAGATGATAGTGTGGTTTTTGTCTTTCAGTCCATTTATGTGTTTTATGATTTTTATTGATTTTCATATGTTGAACCATCCCTGCATCTCTGGTATGAATCCAACTGGGTCATGATGGATGATCTTTTTGATGTGAGTCTGTATGTGGTTTGCAAGTATTTTGTTGAGAAGTTTTGCACCTGTGTTCATTAATGAGATGGGTCTATAGTTCTCCTTTTTTGTTTTATCTTTGCCTGGTTTGGGCATTAGAGTGAGGCTGGCTCCAAAGAAGGAATTTGGGAGAATTCCCTCTGCTTGAATCCTTCTGAAAAATTTGAGTAATAATGGTTGTAAATCCTTTTGAAATGTTTTATAGAATTCTGCTATGAAACCATCTGGTCCTGGATCACCACTTATAGAATAATAAAGTTAAACCACTACCTCTCGCCCTGTACATAAGTCAACTCCAAATGGATCAAAGACCTCAACGTGAAACTCAAAACTCTGAAGGTGATAGAAGAAAAAGTTGACAGCATCCTATAAGACATTGGCTTAGAAAAAGACTTCCTAAATCAGACAGCAGCTGTGCAAGAAATAAGATCAACAATTGACAAATGGGACCTCATTGAACTCAAAAGCTTCTGTACATCAAAAGAAACAATCAAGTAAATGAAGAGAAAACCCACAGAGTGGGAGGAAAGCTTCACCAGAGATACATCTGACAAAGCATTGATTTCCAGAATATAACTACTCAAAAAAACAAAGAAAGAAAACAAATGAATCACTCAAAAGATGGAGCAAAGAGCTGAACAGAGACTTCACAAGTGAGGAATTACAGATGGCTGAGAAACATCTTTTAAAATGTTCAAAAAAATAAATAAAAATTAAAAATAAATAAAATGTTCAACGTCACTAATAATTAAGGAAATGTAAATTAAAACCACTTTAAGATATCATCTCACTCTGATAAGACTGCCTAGGATCAAGAAAACAAATGATACCAAGTGCTGGAGAGGTTGTGGGGAAAGGGGAACACTCATCCACTGCTGATGGGAATGTAAAATCATACAACCACTATGAAAAGCAGTGTGGAGAACCCTTGGAAGACTCAAAATGAGCTTGCCACCTGACCAAGTCATACCACTCCTGGGTATATATCCACAAAACTCATCTTACTGCAGAGATAAATGCACAGCCATGTTTACTGCAAAAAGCTAGAACCAACCTAAGTGCCACTCAACTGACGAGTGACTATAGAAAATATAGAAAATCTACACCATGGAGATGTGCAGTGGTAAAGAAAGATGACATCATGAACTGTGCAGGTAAATTGATGGAACTACAAGATATTATGTTAAGTGAAGTAACAGTCCCGGAAAAACAAATGATGAATGGTATCCCTCATCTGTGGATGCTAGCACCGATTACCTAGTTGTAAGTGTGCAGAGCTCCTTGAGCTTTTGTCCAAGTATTTGGGAGTGATGCATATTGGAAACAACAACAACAGAAAAGACTGCATCAAAGAACTGAATGAAACAGTGAACTTCTGCTCAAAACAGTCAACTTCTGCATCAAGAATTTTGAGAAAGACTGAGAAAAAGATGAAAAACATGTTTGGCAGAATGCATGAGCTCTGGTGGGGTCAGCGGGTAGGGAGGGGGACACGGGTCTAGATTTGATTTGTAATGTAATCTTGTATAAAATTAATTAATTAATTAAAAAATAAAAGAGAAAATAAATAACATTTGTATTAATTCTGAGAATTTCATACAATGTATTTTGATGATATTCAAACCACTCCCCCATCCCCACTCCCATCTTACTGCCTCTCCAACTTCATGTCTTCTAATATTATTTTTCTTATTTATAAGCTTGTGAAGTTTTATTTGTGTTCCTCAAATGCTCTTGAGTGTGAGACCACCACTTGGAGTCCTGTCTACCTATCAAGCATCACACCTTTAAAGAAAACTCTCCCTTTTCCAGAAGCTTTCAGTTCCCTACAGATCTTCAGCTATGGCTGGGGTTTCTTACACACCTTCCCCTGCCATTCTGGGCATCTATATGACATGGGCTTGCACAGGCCTGTGCATGCTGTTACAAGTTCTTTGGGTTCATATGTTCAACTGCCCTGTGATGTCCACACAACATGGCTTCCTTGTATTCATGTACCACTCCTGGTTCTTGTAATCTTTTTACCCCCTATTCCACAATGGTCTCTCAGCCTTGGGAGAAGAGGATACAATACAACCGCCCCACTTAGGGCTGAGCATTCCGTAGCCTCTTATTGTCTGCACATTGACAAGTTGTGGGTTTTTGCATTAATCACCATCTGCTATAAGAAGCTTCTCTTGTGAGAGTTGAGAGATGAGCTAATTAATCTGTGTGGTATAACAATAAGTCATTAGGAGTCAGTTTAACTCTATGCCCATTTAACAGAATAATAGTAGTTTAAATCTTTTCTTTTTTTTTATCTTTTCGAGGCAGGGTCTCCCTTTAGTCCCAGCTGGCCTAGAGCTTACTATGTAGACCAGGCTGGCCTGGAACTCACAGGGATCCTCCTGCCTCTTCCTCCCAAGTGCTGCGATTAAAGGCATGTGCCACCATGCCCAGCCAAATCTTTTCTTAATAAACTTCACCTTTGTCTTATTTGAAAGAAAGAAAGGAAGAAAGAAAGAAAGAAAGAAAGAAAGAAAGAAAGAAAGAAAGAAAGAAAGAAAGAAAGAAAGAAAGAAAGAAAGCAAGCTGCTCTCCTGGGAAGGTAAACTTTGCTACCACACCTGCATAAGATCAAGCCTATAAAAATTCCAGCATGGATTATGGAGTTTAGGATGCTCTACCCTTGACTGAGGAGTTTATATCAGCTGATGGTGAGGGTCATGGGAGAGTGAATTTTCTTTGGGCATATATCCCCTAGTAGGTTGACATTGCTCCGTTACAAGGCCCTACATTCTATATGTGCATATAGGCAGCACAAACTGGACTCAACAA
Organism: Rhizomys pruinosus; assembly: GCA_009823505.1. NCBI lineage: Eukaryota > Metazoa > Chordata > Mammalia > Rodentia > Spalacidae > Rhizomys > Rhizomys pruinosus. The sequence goes on along the minus strand of VZQC01003804.1, from coordinate 2,168,074 downwards.
GTCTTTTTAAACTCTAATTCCAGAAGAACTCCAGTTCGAGGGGAATCCGACACCCTCTTCTGACCTCCACAGCATTGCACAACACGGTGCACACACCTGCATGCAGACAGTACATTCATACACATACCGAAATAAATTTTAAAAAATTTTTAAAAGACATGAAGCTGGGAGATGTGTTTGATGAGCTGGAGGAAAAGTCTGAGAGGGTGGATGTGTTCAAAATACATTATATAAATGTATGAAATTTTCAAAAAAATAAATTTTCAAAAAAAGAAGAGGAGGGGAAGGAGGAAGAATCCTTAAGATTGTACCAGATCCATGTTTGATGTACTTCTATGTAAATCTGTGTTTGAAATTGTTGTAAATTGTTTGTAACTTATTGTAGTATATATTATTTTTGCCAGTTTACTGAGGAAAAAATAGACATTTATCTTTTCACATTATCAAACACATGAAGTGTTTTATGAAAATAACCATCATACTTCAAAAATTGTGTTGCTGCAGTTTCATAAATTTCATAAAATACTTACTACATTCTGTCATTTTATTTTAAGCTTTTCAATATTTTGGAGATTTTTCCAAAGAGTCAAAATAAGCACTGAAAACTCATGATTTGCAATTTAGTGTAATCAGATTCATTTTCATGACATGCTCAATTATTAGTAATCATTTACCATTCTACATAGCCACATTTGCTAAATGTTTGAATAATTTCCCTGATGATTAAAGCTTATCATAGCAAAGTGGTTTCTTATTTCTTTTATCTTAATATTTTACTTATTTTATTTTATATGTATGACTGTATTGCCTATATGTGTGAAAGTGTACCCATGTCATGTAATGCCTGCAGAAGTCAAAAGAGAATGTCTAATCCCCTAGAACTGGAGATAAAGACAGTTGTTAGCCATCATGTGTGTGCTAGAAATTGAACCCAGGTCCTCTGCAAGAGCAGATGGCTCTTAACCACTGAGTCATCTCTCCAGCCCTGGTTCTTATTTCTGTATTATACCAATTTGGGATAAAGAAATTGTTAAAATTAGCACAATGCAGACATTAAAAAATCTATTTTCATCAGGATTATCAATGCAACATGGCATAATAAGATGGAGCGCTCCCCTTTAATCCTAGCACTCAGGAGGCAGAGGCAGGCAGATCTGAGTTCAAGGCCAGCCTGGTCTACAGAGTTAGTTACAGGACAGCTGGGGTTACAGGGAGACCCTGTCTCAAAAAGACAAAGGAAAAAAAAAAAAAAAAGACAGAGCTCCACCCAGAGAACCTGGAACATCCTGCCTCAGATCTCATCCTACAGGCCAGGAACTCACCCTGCATCCCTGGCTAGATTCAAACTCACAGTAATTCTCCTGCCTGGGCCTCCTGAATGAGAGGTTACAGCATTAGCCACCATGCCCGGCTCCACCCCCATTTTCCTTCTGAAGATTATTTCAGTTCCTGAAAATCTCCGTCCCTCTTCTACGTAAAGTCATTCATGATTGTGAGCAAGTCTGCCACTAATTTTTTAATAAGCAAAGCTGATTTATTAATCTATTTTCTCATTTTATCAACTATATTACCTCTTAAAATAATAATCATGCCTCTATTTTCAAGAAAAATAAGAAAAAAATAAAGCCGTGTGTTAAGTTCTTGCCCCCCTTTCAACTATATAAATTCGAGTATTGTTATCTTGTTTTATACCTCATGAACTAGGATATATTAGCTATAAACATACACATGAGAAATAAACATAAACACATATTGTTGAAGACTCCTTGAAGGGCACTGTAAACTAAATTCATCAGCTCCACCTCTGCTATATTCCCTTGGTGACCACAGACTCATATCAGTGTTTGGTGTGAGTTATTAAAGTCTTTGATGGTGGACTGCAAGAGAGCCTTGTGAAGTAAACCCAACATCCTATGTCTGGGAGAATTTCTGTCAAAGAAAGTACAAAGCAGTTTTACAATATTCAATCTATGAGCTCTGATTATTTCTTCTCTCCTAACAAAGAAATAAAAAGGAGCAAGACATCAAATGGGAATAGAGATCAAAAAAGAATATATATGAAAGTGGTTTGAAAACTGGAATTCTCACTCTCTCAAATGAGACTGCATCTCACTCATCAATGTTACAATCCCTCTGCCATATGCATCACACAATAACAGGTAAGTGTATTCGTCACTTTTCTGTTGCTGTGATAAACCACGATGAGCAAGGGAACTTATAAAAGGAAGAGTTTATTTAAGTTTATCATTGATGGCTCCAGGGAATCAGAGTCCATTGTGGCGGGAAGCATGGTGGCCGGGGCTAGAGCAGCAAGCCAAGGGTCACATCTCACAATGAGCACAGGAAGCAGAGAGAGAGTGACTGGAGACCACAAGGCTTGTTAAACTCACTAAGCCTGCCCCCGATAACGTACTTCCGATAATGTACTTCTTCCAGCACAGCCACACCTTCTAAGACCTCCAAGAACAGTGCCACCAACTGGAGACAAAAATGTCTGAATACCTAAAGCCTATGGGGGATGCTCTCATTCAAACCACCACAGTAAGTGACTTTAAATTTCTCTAAAACATGAAGTCTGAGGCACAAACAACAGTTTGATGATGACTTTCTAAATGAGAATCTGGTGGCATTATTTGAGCAGGGTTGGAAAGTCCCACAAATACAAGAGTATGCCCCCATATCAGAGCAAATGCAAAGAAGGGATGGCTGAAGCAATTTCAGTAGCCTAAAGATAAGGCCAAAGCAATCAGATACAGGAAAATTCACCAGGATAGGGCTGGGCCAGTTTTGTTCTCTGAGTCCTTAAACTTTTGTCTCTAAACTGTGATTCTTTCGGGATTGGCAAATTGTGGTTTCAATTTTAAAAGCACTTGTGAATAATGATGGTCAGTTACCTTATTGACCCCATTAACAGGTCTTGTTTCCACATGAATCCAGGCCCAAAACAAATAGCTACAAGTCTTTTAACAATCTAATCTTCAGCTCAGAGTAATAGGAGTTAAACTAGCTTGTGACCCGCAGACAGGTTATGCTTGTTTCCCAAGATATATTTATAGTGTTACCAGAAGCCTGTAATCTATGTAAGCACATTGACAGAGCATGTAATGGAATATCCCTCCTCAGCTAAGCTCTGCAGATTTTAACAAGTATCTCTTTGCTGAGGATCAGTGACTCGGCTAACCAAAATTTAATACACTATTAGGGAGCACAGGGGAATTTTTTTAAAGCAATGGAGAAGTACCAAAAAGATTACATGAAGACAATGTTTGGCAAGTTTTAGAGGCCAGAATTTCATCTAAGACAAAAATTGAATGCTTGCTTGTTGGATTATTCTCTCTGTCTCTCTCTCTCTCCCTGTCTCTCTTTCTGTCTCTCCCTCTGTCTCTCTCTGTCTCTCTGTCTCTCTCTGTCTCTCTCTTTCTCTCTCTCTTTCTCTCTCTCTCTCTCTCTCTCTCACACACACACACACACACACACACAGAAAGGCAAGGATGGTGTTTCCAGATTTCTTTTGACAAAAGCTTGTGCTTTCAACTACTGCTTCATCACTGACATGTTTCTTAAAGACTCCCAGGCTGTATTCTCCTTTCTCTGAAGCATCATTTTCTCTCATTGTGAAAGGCTAGAGAATCCTTCTGTAGTTTTATCCACATAGTATTGCTGTCTCCCTTTGCAAAGTTATGATCTCCTTTGGGACTACTTCAATACCTGTGAATCGAATCTTTATAATTTTGTTTTACGTATATATATAGGTAAAACATATTTACATATATAAATATATATCATATATAGAAAGGACTTTGTTCATCAAGGTTACAAAGACATTATATATATACATTATATATATATATACATATATATATATATAATGTCTTTGTAATCTTGATGAACAGAGTATGACTCTATCTAGAAACAGGGGACTGATTTCCTTAGTAAAAATCATGGGGCTTCACCTCTACCAATATCTAATACATAGGCATTTAGGACTCAAGATGTGGTGTTTATTTCAGTAGAAAATTATTGGCCAGGTGAGACTTGGTTTTACTCCTGCTGTTTGGGGTCTCATAGAGCCCAAGCTGGTCTGGTACTCACTCACAATGTCTCCAGTGCTGGCCTTGAATTTGTGTTCTTTTTTCCTCTGCCTCCAGAGTACTTCGTAAGCCATCCTTATCTTTCAAGAGTTCCTAAAGACACATTTGCTATGAGAGTGTGGGTTTAACTTTCAGGAAATGATTGAAATCACTGAAAAAGAAGGGCTGGGGTGGGGGGGAGAAAGCAAAATGCAAAGTTGGGAACTGACAGTAGTACTGTGGGGACAAACGGGGCTCTCATGCCCTGTGCACAAAGGACAGGAAAAATTACTGTACCCGGACTGACCTCTCCAGTGTATCTACAGATCCACTACCAGAGATTAACAAAGATTTATAAGGTTCTTTTGAGAGACAATAATCTCATTTAGGCTAGTAGGATATAATTAAATGTGAGTAATTTGATCAGCAATCATGGTAGAAGAAGTAATTTGGGACCTTGGGATATGTGAAGAAAGATAGCCAGGTTCTGATCCTTGGCAGACAAAGAACAAAGAGAAATTGTAGAAGACCAGCTTCTCCTACTTGGCAGCTCCACCTGGTGTTGGCAGACGCTTTTCTTTGCATCAGAGGACCATGAGAGAAAGGATACTGGATATACTTCAGAAGATGCTGGAGACAAGGGTGTAAGAGCAGCAACTGAGCCATGCCAACATGTGTCCCACGTGAAGGACTTTCTGCAGGCATGGACTATGCACGGACTGTTCTGTTAGTCAGCTTGACTTCTGTACAGCTTTAGAAAAACCCCTCGCTACCTCCCAGCCTGCCTTCCCAAGCAATTCTCTTATTATGAGTATATAGACAGTGCTGGTTTGGGGTCTCCAAGACCCTATAGAAAGGAATGTTTATGAGCCACAGGCTTAACTGAGCTTGGCAATCAGTTGTGCCTACATATATACATACATACACACCACATACACACACACACACACACACACACACACACGAGAGAGAGAGAGAGAGAGAGAGAGAGAGAGAGAGAGAGAGAGAGACTAAGAAGTTGGCAAACAGCTGAAGCAATTGGAAAATTCTCTAGTTTGTATTTCCAATATGCATGGGCAAAGGAGACAATGCCCCCCCCATCTAAAAGCAAAGCTGTAAAAATGTACGCCTAAGAATGCGAATGGCTTTTGCCTTCTTCTCATGAAGACCAACATTCAAAGCAAGAAGGAATGGAGAGGTTCAGGTCTGTAACTGGCCCTTAATTCCAGTGCTCCCCAAAATTCCTGAGTTGGTTGTATGCACCATTAATTCCATCTCTTCTTCTCTTTGAACCTAAAATCTTTTCTTCACTTACAAATATCCATGGCTCATCTTATGTATGCCTCATAAGCTTACAGTTCAAATTATTCTGTGAAGTATCAGCTACACAGAAAGGGTAGGTCGGGGCCAGTGCTATGGTTCAGCATGTTCAATCCCCAGAACCTACATGCAAGGAGAGAACAGACTCCCAAAAGTTGTCCTCCAACTTATTCACACATGCTGTGGGATGTGTACACCTGTACTCATACACATATGCTTCTAATGTTTTTTAAAGAAAAGAGTAAAGGATTAATAAAATTCTTGAGGTCATACAGCTAGCCAGCTGCAGCCCAGGTCAGTTTGCAGGTGCTGTACTCATTTGTGCACCAAGATTCAGACCACTGTAAGCCTTGTTCATCAAGGTCAAGTGTATTGCCCTGTTTTTAATCTGAACACAGTCAAATGAGATAACCTGAGTGTACAGCTACTTTTCTGATGCTGTGATAAAATACCACAACAAAGGCGATGGAAGAGTTTAGCTGGGCTTACAATAAGAGTCCATCATGGCAGAGAGGCAGGGAGGCATGGTACTGAGCAGAAGGCATGGGGGCTGAGGCTGAGAGTTCACATCCTGAACCACAAACACTAAGCAAAGAAGGCACACTGTAAGGAGGACAAGGGTGTGAACCCTCAAAGCCTGCCTCCAACAAGGCTGCACCCCCTGAAGACCCCATTATCTTCCTCCAACAGTGCGGCCAACTTACCGAGTGCTCAAATGCCTGCACCAGTGAGGGGCATTGCTCACTCAAACCACCACACTAAGAAAAATCACTTGACTGGCAAAAGCCATAACAAACCATTTTTCCACTGGCCCTGATGCCCAGGGTCTGCTAGACACCATGTAGCACTGAACTTGATAGTGTCTATATTAAATTGAGCTTTAAAAATGTTTTTAAAATAGTGATTCTACCAATTTTGTATTTCTTGTTTATCTAATCCAAAGACTATTTTCATTTTATTAAGAAAACATTACAAGACCAAAAAAAAAAAATTCCAGGCGTGGAAGCACACACCTTTAATCCTAGCACTTGGGAGGCAGAGGCAGGCGGGTCTTTGTGAGTTCAAGACCAGCCTGGTCTACAGAGTGAGTTCCAGGCCAGCTGGGGCTACAAGGAGACCCTGTCTCAAAAAGACCAAAAAAAAAGAAAATATAAAAAAGAAAAAGAAAAAGAAAACATCACAGAAGATAAATTATTTAAACATAAATTTAAACTTTAAAGACAGCACAGCCATAAGTCCAAAGTCCAGGTGATAGTACTTTTATGTTTTTTTTAAACCACTGTTTTCAACATGAAAAGAGGTGAGGTGTACAGGATACTTTGAAATTAATTAACATTCAAGAAGATAAATGATAGCTCCCCTGATACTCAGAAAAGAAGGAACCCTATATCATTCAAAGAAGAATTTTGTAGTATCTAACAAACTACTGGTACCAATATGAGTAAAAATGTTTAAAACTTATTTGGGGGCTGAAGAGATAGCTGTATTAGTCAGGGTTCTCTAAAGAAACAGAAGCAACAGGACAAATATATAGCTATATACAATTTACTGATTTGCTCATGTGACAGAGTTCAAGGAGTCCAACAGTAGCCGCACCACACTGGAGAGGCTGAGAATCCAGGGAACTGCTCAGTCCACAAGGCTGGATGTCTCAGTAGTCCCAATCTGGTGCTGAAGGCCTGATGGATTCCAGGAGATCTGCCAGTCTCAGTACACGCTGGGATCCGTAGGGTTGATCACAGCAGCAAGACAAACTCACCAGTGAGAGAGAAGCAAGCCACAGGAAAAAAGGGACCAGATCCCTCTGGCATGGCCTTTAATGCTGCCTGCCAGCAGAAGGTAAAGCCCACATTTGGGGTGGGCCATCTGGGTTGAGGTAGTCATATCCAAGGATACTTTTTCTCTTATTTGTTCCTTAGTCCAATCAAATTGACAACCAGGATTAACCATCACAATAGCCAATGGTTAAGAGCACTGGTTGTTCTTGCAGAGGACCAGGGTTTGATTCCTAGCACTAACATGGTGGCCAACAACTGTCCTTAACTCCAGTTCCAGGGCATCTGACACCTGTGTTCTGGCCTCTACAGGCATTGTATGACATAAGCATCCTTACATACATACAGGCAAAACATATATGCTCATAAAATAAAAATAAATAAATACAAAAAAATGACAAGGTTTTTTTTAAAGACAACATAGTTTATAAATGTCTAACCCATAAAAGAAAAATGTTATTTCATAACATTTATTAAACCCAATGCCACTGAGTTGAAAGTGTCTATTGTTCCATGGAGATGCACTGAATAATTTGCAACTGGGGAAGGAAAATGTATTTATCTTCCATGGAAGTTAGAGATTATATATACCTTGCCTGAGCCCTGTACCAATTTAAATTATGGCATGTGACCACTTCATTATATTCTCTCGCAAAGAAATAGACAGACTTTTTGCATTCAGAATCAGTAGGAAGACAAAGTCAAAGCTAAATAGGAGAAAATTTAAGGTATTTTTATTCAAACAAGAAATAGTAACTTTGAGTGAATCTGGACATTTGAAAAGCCAGATTAACCCAAAGTGGCAGTGACATACACAAGGGCAAATGTTACCCTTCCAGTTAGCACAATCTGTAACACTCCCACATTTCCTGTGAGATGCTGGACAATAATGACATCTTGCTCTCTCACAGCCAGGAACATGTTAAAACTGACCTCAGCCTTGGCTGTGGTTTCCAGAGCAGGGAATTCAATGCCCTTGATTCTTCTGGAAACTTCTCAATGCAGGCAGCAGGGAATCTGCCCTGGCACTGCTTTCTGTTTGGGCTCCAATCAATGATGGTGCCAGGTGAGACAGAGTTACCAGGTCAAGGAAGTAGGACAGTGTTCTCCAGCAAGCATTCAGTACAGTTAAAAATCAAACTTACTGTATGCCAATGCCATACACATTTGTATACAGGGGGAAAAAGATTTTATTATGTGTTGTTGTGCATGCATGACTTTACTCGTTATCATTTTTATTATTGTCACAATGAAATAAATATCTCAAATGTAAAGTTTTCTTCATTTTATTTAAATAACTCAGGTCCATTTTCTTTTTTCATTTTGGTACTCTACCTGTTCCCTCACTGTAGTAATAATTTAAAGAAAGGCAGACCTCTCATTTCTGTGGCATAACCAGATGAGAAGTCTGGGCTGCTACCCACAGTAGGAAACCTCCAGAAGTCACCTGTGGAAAGACGTGTCCACCTGGGCAAGCACAAAAAGCAGATATTTCATCTGCACACCTGACAGCCAAATAGACAAGGCTCTTGGTTGTCAGCAACAGACAATACCTGGTTATAAATATCTGCCTTTTGACAGATCTACTGATTCATAGCTTCTTCAAAATCTCAGTTATGAAAAGTGTGTGTTGAGAGCCAGGTGTGGTGGTGCACACCTGTAATCCCAGCACTTGAGAGGTGGGGGCAGAAGGGCCAGGACTTCAGTGTCACCTCAGCTACAATGCAAGGTTGAGGCCAACCCAGGGTACGTGAGACCCTGTCTCAAAAAAAGCAAAATATATATTCAAAACAAATCTTAAAAATATATTCAAGTAGTTTTCAATACTACTGACATATTTTAGGGAGCTACATACACTCACATTACTGAAGACCTACTGAAAATATGGAAACAAGCTGTAGTGATGGCACAGCAGTTATGAGCATACTGATCTTTCAGTTGCCAGTACCCATGTCAGGTTGCTCACAACCACTTTCCAGCTCCAAAGGACCCAACCACATTTGGGAGCCTCTGTAGTCACTATACTCACTACACAAATCCACACACTGACACACACATATACACATATTAAAAATAAAGTAAAAATGTTCATTTGAGAGATCTCAAAGAAAATAGTGGGACTAGTGTCAAGTCCCAGTGAGGAACTCTGCTGGTACAGCTTTACGTTCCATCTACCAGGCCATATCATTATAGAATTTACTTGTAAACTAACAGCTTAATCTCCCAGAGAAGTAACTCACAGAATTAGAATTGGAATTCATTTTCCATTCCAGATTTTTCTTTCTTTGAGGGGGGAGGGTTTATTCAGCTTACATCTCCTGGGTCACTGTTCATCACTTAGGGAGCCCAAGGCAGGAACTCAGAGCAGGATTCTGGAGGCAGGAGCTGAAGCACAGGCCATGGAGGAATGCTGTTTACTGGCTTGCTCCCCTGGCTCATGTCCAGCCTGCCTTCTTATAAGGTACACAACAACCTGCCCAGGGTGGCACCACTCTTTGTGGGCTGGGCCCTCCCACACTGCTTGACAATCAAGACAATACTCCACGGATATGGCCACAGGCCAATCCAATGGAGCCAATTCTCCAATTGAGGCTCCCTCAACCCAGGTGTGTCAAGTTGACACTAAAGCTATCCAGCACAATTGACCCCTTGTCAACTTGACACACAAAACACATTACTATTAAACCACCATCTTTCCAGTTCTTGTCCCCAAAGTATGATGTTAACATTAATCACAACCTAAGACAGTACAACCTTAAAAGCCCCACAGTCCTTAAAATGTCCAAACACTTAAAAGTTCACAGTCCATTAAAAGTCTCTTAACTGTGGGCTGCTGTAAAATCTAAAACAAGTACTGTCTTATTTCAAAGGGAAGAGCAGGCACACTCAAACAAAACCTAAATCCAGAAAGTAACTCAAGGCTGGACACCTGGGACTCACTCACAATCTTCTGGGTTCCAAAGGGTTTTGGCAACTCCCCTTCTCTGACTCTGCCATCTGTGGCACACACAGCTCATCTAGCAGGCCGAGGCCGATTCCATTCCACACTTGCTGCTGCTCTTGGTGGTCGTCCCATGGTCCCGGCATCTCCAAAAAGCTGGGGTCACCATTGAAACTGAGGTTGCTTCTGACCTCTCCTGATGTAAAACCTCAGCTTCTCTTCCTGAGCCCTGGAATACTGGGGTCTTCACTGCAACCAAGGCCACACTCTGACCAGAGGCCTTTCTTGGCCTCTCATAGTGCCTGGCCTCAGCTGCTCTCTGTGACGCCTTCATGATTTCAACACCGGAACCATATAGGAGACTCTTACACATTACCAAGTCCTGCTTCTGGCTTGACATGGAGTCTCAGGCCCCTTCTAGAACATAGCTTCTGTGTGCTGACCTTGAAGAAATTCTTCCCAGATTTTACCACAGTAATGCTGATCTCTTGTTACTTACAGCTGATTTTTCAGCCCCAGATAACCAGAACCCACAGATTAAACAGTCCTGATGATCTCTGCTTCCCTTTGAAACTAGAAACTTCACAAGCCAGGCCTCCATCTTCTACAACTCTTTCAGCAAAACTCCTCCATCTTCTACAACTCTTTCAGCAAAAACCGTTGCAAGTTCCACAGCCACGGTCTTTAGGCATTCAATGATTTTTCTAGCCCAAAGTTCCAAACGCTTCCACAATCCTTCCCCAAAACACCAAAGTCAGGTCTGTCACAGCAATAGCCCTCTCTCTGGTACCAATTTCTGTTCTAGTTTGTCTTCCATTGCTGTGACAGAACACTCTGACCAACACCAACTTGGGGAGGAAAGGGTTTATTCAGCTTACATCTCCTGGGTCAAAGTTCATCACTTAGGGAGACCAAGGCAGGAACTCGGCAGGAACCTGGAGGCAGGAGCTGAAGAACAGGCCATGGAGGAATGCTGTTTACTGGCTTGCTCCCCAGATTTTTCTTAAAGGTTGTTATGTAAAAAAAAAAATTGAAAAACTCATTGCATTCTCTGAAACATAGATTGACAATATCATCTATTCTTTCCTCATTTTTTTTGCTTTTATGTATGTTAATGTATATAAGTGCACCCTCCAGAAGAGAATGTAAAATTTCTCCTGAAACTAGAGTTAACAGATGGTTGTTAGCTGCCATGTGCGTGCTAGGAACTGAATCAAGCTGCTCTGTAGTACTCTTAACCTGTGAGCCATCTCTCCAGCCCAAAAATACCATCTACTCTTATTTAGTGTCTTTTCATAATCAGAAACATATTTCTCATAAAACTCAATGTCAGAAAAAAGTATTTCATTGCAGGATATGGAAGGTTATAATTTTTCATACTAATATTTATCTTAAAATTCCTGGGAACAGAAAGAAATTTTGTTCTGAGTTATAAGCATAACTGACTGTCCACCCTGACTGTAATGTTCTTGCCTTTATTCATAAATTTATCAAAACAATTCGGGAAGCAACTTGATTAGTGATAACAAAAAATAGCAAAGGGAGACATTGTTTTTTTATGGATATCTTTGCATTATAGCTGGGAGTGAATCTTTTCCAAAATATTTAATGATGCATTTATTTACATGAATATGTAATATGTTCAGGCTGCTCTGATGATAATGACAGAACAGCTGTCTAAGGAGCCCTGCTATTGTTTGGTATGTTTATATTTCTAATAGAATTAACTCTAATAATGACCAGTCTCATGTTATCCTGTTCAAACCATACTAACATAATATCATTATTGTTCATTAAGTCAAACAATGCCTCTCACTTTCCTTCCTGCAGTTTGGCTTTCAAGGCCCTGTTTGTACTTCCTGGTATAATTCAAACCAAGGAGCTTGTCCAGTTCTTCCTTCCACTCATCACATGTCTTCTTATGCCAAAATCTTGTATACACCACTGCTAAGTTAATCATCCAGGAGAGTAATTCCAATAAAAATCTAAGTTATTTACTTTGGAATCCAAAGCCATCAATATAGTCTTGATACAAATTCTCTTGCAAACTCAGTGTCCTGCTGTGTCCCCACAAGCACTCCGTAGCACTCCCTACTGCCTTCCCTTTTGCTTTCCCGTTTCCACGTATTTGGTCTTTAAGAACTCAAATTGTTTTGCTTCAAGATACAAAAAGAACTGTGAAAAGGATTATTCTCTGTTCAGAACCAAATATAATACTAAAGTCCTTAAACTATGCACTTAAGCAAAATATATCAATACAGGAGCTCTGACATCAGTAATGGATTATTCTACCAGGGAGATGTTGGCCAGGGGATCTAAGGCCCCACAAAAGGTAAAGGCTCCTTGCCTCTAAACTGGGATATCTGCAAGAAGAGAGGCGATAAGGCCCTGCTGCTGAAGACCTGACGTTAACATGGGGAAGATGTATTGAGACCACACATGCAAGTGTACAGATGGCCTCTGGAACACCAGAGAGTGTTACCAAAGGCCACTAAACCAAAACCAATAAAGCAAATACGGGTCTCCTTGAGTCAAGCAAGACTCCACCGTCAACACCAGCTACACCTCACCTGCCTGGAAATACTGTGCAGCAGAGGCAGCCATATGCCTGTATATCCCAAATCGAATTGGCTATTGGCTCTCTCCTTGGAGGAATAACCCATGGCTGATGCCACAAGCTTACATCCTCTACAGGTTAGGAGATGTCATAAGCCACAGTAAGACCCTGTCATATTTAACAGGAAAAAATGTAACTCATGGATCAACATATTATCTAAACATATGTGTCTATACCAAAGTAACCTACCATAACTATTAATGCTGTTTAAATACCTATATATCTAATTGCTTGTGCTTCATTAGTAGGATCGAAAGGTTATTCCTGGACAAACTATCAGCCCATGAAAGGAAACAGCCAGAATTGACCAGAGTCCAAGACAACAGCTCCAGAGAGAGTGGACTGTTCTGCTTCTCATCCACCTGTGCCCCTTTTCTAAGCCCAGGGAATAATCTGCGGAAGAGGGGGCGTGGTAGAATGTAAGGGCTGCGATTGGGGTGAATGGTGAAACTACAGCAATGTAGTCTGGACCCTCATTTGATCAACCTGACCCCGCTGGAAGGTGGGGCTGTGGGGGTTTGGGCACAACAGCCTGCAAATTGGTTTTACATGAAGGATGCTTGTACTCATGGATTATCACTTATAGCTAAAAAATGGAAAAAAAACCCAAGAGAAATATGCAGGACAGTTATGGCAGAATGCATGATCTCGGTTGGGGGGGTGAGGGGGAAGGGAAAGGGAAATATGCCTGAACTGAATTGGAAAATGATGTATGAAATGCACAAAGCATCAATAAAAAAAAAAATCAGTCTGAAAACTGTGGTATAAACCAGAGAGGCAACCAAACAAGGCCTGTCTCTGATTTGCCTAGGTAGTGTGCATTAGGAAAAGCTCGCGGATTCAGAATCAGGTAATCCTGTTGCCCTTACTCCATCACATTCCAGGACAGGACACAGCTGTTTCACAGAACCAGACATCTGACTCTGGAAGGTGAATTGTGCTGAGGGGCATTTAAGGGTCAGATGATTTGGCAGAATCTTGTTTCCAGCTCTACCCTGACAATCAGCATCTTTGGGGCTTCCTTTAATCAAGCACCACAAATCTTAAAAATTGCAGTGGCAAGATATGGGAAATTTGCCACAGAACTCATTATCAAGATTCTTGGTCAGGGCAGAAACCCTGCCCTGACATGTTGAAGAAGCTGAGGTCCAAGCTTGTGGCTGGCAAATGCCAGAAGCAGAAAGCCAACTTATCTTCATGGTACTTTACAAGTGGCAGCCCCTTTTATACCAACTTGCTGGAGATGGGTCTTAGAACAATTTACTCTAAGGTTTCGTTTTGCATAAATTGCATTTACAATCCTAAAACAACCTAATATTATTTGTTACATATAATTTAGGTATTATTGGATGGGCCCAAGGAGATAACATGCAAGTTTTCCCAGGACTTAATATGTATGTGACAAGTATCAGCTAGCAGGGTTTATCCCTTCACTAAAGCAATGTTGATCAAGAGTTAAATCAGTGGGACCCCAGCTGGGGTTGGTACTTCACCTGTCCCAGCCCTCTACTAGCAGGGACAGACAGGGATCCTTGCTCAAGAGTCTTCCCTAAGAATCAGCTGAAGAGGTATTCCCCTACAGTTTGTAGTCACACAATATAGAATAATATTAACTTTTGGGTTAGGGAGCTAGCTCAGTCAGTACAGTGCTTGCCTTGCAAACATGAGGGCATGAACTGGTTTCCAGAACCCATGCCAAACAAAAAGATTGTCCTCTGACCCCCACAGGGACAGGAACACAAGAAAAATGGTACACTCATACACATAAAAAAATAAATAAAAAATACTAACATTTGTCTCCTATGGGACAAGAGGACTTGTAACTCTAGAACATCCTGTTTTATCATAGCTTTAAAGTCCACATAAACATAATTCCACCCACTGTCAATTTTAATGAGGTAAAAATCCAAGGAAGAACCATCTGAGTCAAACATTAGTCTACTTATTGGCCCCATAAAAGCATAAGGATGTGAATCATTGGTCAAAGTACTCCAAAGAAAATGATGGTGTTCAGTCTGAGCAAAGTCACATCCACCCAAAGTCCCTTTACTCCAAAGCAGGAATAAAAATAAGAAAAGAAAGAAGATTAGCTCCACCAGTCAATAACTAAGGGGTAAAGTCAAAACAGCTCTCTTCTCACCTCGCAGAAGCAAGACTGAAACAAAAGGCCATTCTGATTAAATTATGCAGGCTTGGAGAAGGCATAGGGAAAACTCAGAAATCTAAGTTCAGAAGTGCAGAGGGGGTGAAGATTTAAGGAATAAGAAGGAAATCAGGGCATATAAACAGCCCTGTAGCAACTGCCAGAGGGGCTAAGTAAATGGAGTCAGGATGCATATGGCATGGAATTCAGACACTCATCCCAAAGGCAAAGATGGCGGTCTGGAGGGTGTGGCCACAGAAGGAATCCCTAAGCAGGGAAGGCCAAGCAGTGGCCTGCAGTGACTCCTCACCCACTCCAAAACTGTGTCTGCGTAGCTGCTCTCAGACTCCAAAACGGAATGTGATTTGCTATTTCTATGGGTTCACCATGCTGACCACAGAGATACCTATCAGCCAAGGAAGAAAAGTGAACATTCAAAGGGAAAAATATTAATCAGAAGAAACCTGTTCGTTTCACAAAGCCACTGACTCCTTCCTCATCACTCATAATTTAAAGAATATCAAATACTGCCATAGACCATCCTGAGAAACCGCTGAGTACAGGAAAAGGGGTAATCCAGCACTGTGTTGAACAGTACACTGTATTTTATTTCTAATACGTAGTTTCTGTAAAATCTCACTGCTTGGCTAGAGCAAGATACAAATGAATAGGTGGTTCTACATCCAAGGTATCAACAATAACAACAAAAAATGTTCTCCTATTTTCATGCTTACCACCTTTCTCTGAATAAATTTTTAAGAACTTCGTATATTGAAAAGTACATTGAATTCTCTATTCCATGAAAATTAGCACTATCCTGCTTAGAAATGAGGGTTTGTATTTTCTTAACTGACTTCCTAGAAGTTAGGACTTATAAAATTATCCGAATCTTCAAACTCACTGCCACTTCGTCCCCTGACTGTAGTGATAGTGGGAGATGGTGAGACCTTTAGGTGAGACATAGTGGGAGGGGTTAGATCATAGGACACTCCTCTGCAGGGGTGTTGGGACCCTGTGGCTCTTCTTTCTCTTCTTGATTTTTAATTACTATGAAGATGAGAAGCCACTCTTCCACATGCTTCTGTGCTGAGACAGGACCAAAGTCACAGGTCCAACAAGCAATGAGGGACTTCAGAAACTTTGAAACAAACTAATTTTTTTTTTCTGTACTAAGGATTGCACGCAGGGCCTCACACTTGCTGGGCTTATGCTGTTCAACGTCTAAGCTATATGCCCATTATGTTTTATTTTATTTTGTTTCTTTCATTTTGAAACAGGGTCTCACTAAATTGCCCAGGCTGACCTCAAACTCACTCTTTAGTCCACACTGCCCCTCCAGCACCAGATTCCCAAATAAATGGGATTACAGACCATGCCACCAGGCCTGACTAAGCCTTTCATCGTTTTATGATCATTTTATCATGCATTTTGTCACACAGACAGAAAAAACATTTACTCATATATTTTGAATATAAAGATACAATATATGGAAATATTTCCACAAAGTAATTGAACTAATGTGCTCTACTGCATCAGAACTGCTAGACAAACATTTGTTCACATCTTTAAAATAACAGAGTATCTGCAGTTATACAAAATTGAAATCATCCCTGTTGTTTCCAGAAGAATAAATAATCACAATAAATAACTTATTTGCTTTTCCCAAGGTAATACTTGCTTTATGGAAAGTAATCTTTTTAAAACTAAGTTTTATTTCATGTTTCCTTATTTAAAAAGGTGTCTCAATGTCTACAGAACTTGAATTTACTAATCATGTTTTGTGCCATCTTATTTAAGCCCTGAATTGCAACACTTTATATGATTTAATATTGGCACCAGATAACCTAAGAATATGACATAAAAAGAAAAAAAAAGGAAAGAGAAAGAAAAAAAACTTAAGATGGAATAGAGGGAGGGAGTAAAGAAGGAATAGATAAAGGGGGGAAGGAAGGAAAGAGGGAAGAAGGAGGAAGAGAGGGAGGAAGGAGGATTACAGACACCCAGCATCTGTGGCCTCTATCCACTTGGGACATCCTCTTGACTGCTGTCCACATTGTTAGCCCCATGTTCACAAAGAAAGAAACAAATGTAGGTCTGTGAGACTGTCCAAGCATGTTTTATTGGCTCCACCACACTTGCTGCAGACACTGGAGCTACTTTCATGGGGTGTAGATCTCTGTTAGAATGAGAACCCTCTGGACTGCCAGTCTCCTTGCTGTTTTCTCTAGCTTCTCATACTGGCTCTCTCCTGTGTGTTTTATTCATGTTTTTATTCTGTGCCATCATACTGAGACTAGAAGAAAACATAGTGCTGTGTATTGCTTGAGAAGTAACACATACAGTGTGTGATCACCTGGTAGCCAGTGCAGTTCTTAGCACAGCTTACCAATCTCACTGGCTGAAACAGCACCCAGTAAATTCAGATCAATACTGATAAATAATTAAAACCTACATATGACATAGTATTTAATAAAGCATTTGCACAATTTCAAGTCCTTGTCCCTCCTAAAAATTCTGTTTTATTTATTCATAACCACTATGCAAGCAAACAAAACATAAAAAGAAATTTCAATAGCCAGTTGTGGTGGCACATACCTCTAATAAATAAAAGAAAATTGAAATTTCAATGACTTATTTCTTATGAGAATCATACACGCACACACACACACATTGAAAACCACATATGCCACTGACAACATTATTCTGAGCAACTTTTTGAACAGTTTGGATGAGTCACAGAGATTTGGTCATCAAAATGAAAAGGAGTTGCTTTCACTTTCATGATTCTTAATTAGACAGATCAATAGAATAGCTATCTTATTATGGAAGGCCATTAGAAGCTGCTAATTAATCAAAGTAAAGCTCATCAAAGCACAGACCATATTTGTTGTACTTCATTTTCTACCATTAGCTGTTAGGAAACTGAAGAGCTTTCATTTCTAATTATAGTCTTGTTCAATTAATTCAGTGGTGCCATGGTCTTGCTTTTATCATAAAGCAGCTGCTCATAACATCCACAACAACCAACACTGAGGCAGCACCAAGATCCTGATGAACTTAGAATCTGTCTCATTGGGACTGAAGCTGGTACTCACCCCTGGCTTCACTGTTTCTGCACCAGACAGTGGATGTCAACTGGCAGTTTGTAAAATCTCTGAAATAATAATCTGCTATGCATGAGCTTGGCTTTAAAGTATCCTAATGATTAAGGAAAAAAATATTTTAAAGCCTAAAGCCATCCCAGCAGTACTTCATTAAGATGGACAGCTAGTTCATGCTTTATTTTCATTACCTTTAAAGCTATAATTCCAGGGCTAGGGAACTAGCTCAGCAGTGAAAGCACTTGCTGCAAGGCAAGAGAACTCTAGTTCTCTTGCTTTGCAGGTGATATATATATATATATATATATATATATATATATATATATGATATATATATCACCTGAATTGGTGTTTTCTTTTTTTTTTACTGAAAGATGCCATGTTTTCCTTAAGAAAGTATTTGAAGGTTGCTCCTTGGCAAGCCCAAACAACCATCAATCCTGCCCTTGTGCCCCACGCTGGGGTCTTTCTCGCCCATGGTCACCCAGATGAAGTCCAGTAAGCACCACGTCCTGTCTTGAACTTCCTGTACTGGCCACCATGATATAGCCTGGGTAGTCCAACAATTTTTTAAGGCAGTTGTGCATATGCTCAGGGACTTAAGAAGTCATACAAGAAAAAAGCTGAGTTAGCAGGAATAACAGGGTATCTAAAACACAGATCGACAATCAGGACAAAATATACCCAAATAGAAGTGTCTAGCCCAGGGCATGGCATGGAGAGAATTGTTGGGGAAGGTGTCCCTGAGGTCTTTAATGAAGCTCTTGAAGATTAGGAAGAAGTAAGCCAGTAAAAATCCAGGTTAGGTAAGGTGCGAAGGAAGATGGTGGACATAAAAATGAGAAAATTGGGGCTGGAGAGATGGCCTAGCAGTTAAGAGCGCCAACTGCTCTTACAGAGGACCCAGGTTCGATTCCCAGCACCCACATAGTGGCTGAGAACCATCTTTAACTCCAAGGAAATCCAACACCCTCTTCTGACCTCAGCGGCATTGCACGACACAGGTGCACAAACCTGCATGCAGACAGTACATTCATACACATACAAAAATAAATAAATAAATTTTTTAAATGAGAAAATGAACATTCCAGAAGAAAGGAAGCTCACATGAGCATCTTCAAATGTCCCAGTGCCACCCTCCTGGATGTATTTGGTGCCTGAACTCATGCAAATGCATTCCTTGTCAAACCGCTGAAGTGTGTACAGGGCATTCATGCAGAGGTTTCCTGATTTCTTATAGAATACAGGGATCTAAGAATTATTGTGCTGTGTAGTGAAGGAGTGACACTTTCAAATAAATCAGAGGTCAAACCCCATCAAGTCTTTGGGGCAAAAGCAATGCACGAAGAAGATGGTGAGAATGAGCAAGTATCTCCCAGGAGAGATATTTCCCCAGTCAGTGCAACTACCTAATTTATCAACACTGATTATTGAAATAACAAAAAATATAATAAGACCACTCTTATTGGAAAAGTATGTAGTATCAGTTTCTTCTCTTCTTCTATGGAGTCAATTTCTTCCTCCTGGGTTCTGTCCTGACCCTTCATTGAGATCAGTTCTAACATTTCATTCCATGATGTCTGTGATCTCCTGGAAGGAAGGGGAGCCAAAGAATAAGGGTCCAGCCCTGGATCCAGTGAAGTGGAAACTCAGGATGGAGGAGGTGGAGGACAGAAGAAATCAGAAACTGCAGGGAGAAAATGCCAAGAAAAGATATTTTGAACTTCTCTTGGTTCAGGAATCAGCAGGCTGATTATGTAATCAGAGTATGGGGAAGTGGTTAGTATTTCATAGTCAAATGAAGACCTGAAATGTGGAACATTTCTTGACATCTACCACTAATTCATATCATCACATTTCTGGGGCAATATTGGCACATTAAATGTTTCCTCTTATTTTTGTTCCTAATTTTGAAGACTTTTATTCTAAATACAAGTTTTATCATTTTTCATTTTACAATATACAACTTATGAGGTTCGTTTTTTCCTCCTAAATCATATTTTTGTGACACAAAATTCTACATAGCTTAGCTTTGATTCTGTCAAATATATTTGGACACAGTAGAATTTTTCATAAATATGAAGGCTGTCAGTCACTCACATTTACAATTTATCTGATTATATTAATTTAATCAAAAATTAAACATTTAAGAAAGCTAGAATGGGTTAATTTATCAAATGAACCCAGATTTTCTGCATTTCTGACAGTGTAACTGATACATACTTAGCTATTAGTCTACTAACCAGGAAGTATTTCTATAACTTCACTTCCATAGCCTAATAGGGTGATTTCACCAGAGAAGACCACTCAGACACAAAATAAGGCCAATCGAAAATCTTTAGTCAGCTGACAACTAAATACCAGACCCTCAGTCCAGGGTTTGTAGCCCCCAGTAACAGTTGGGAGATATTTATATAGGAAAAACCATACCCAGGGGTGGAAATTCTGAGTTCCCATGCTTACGGGTGGTAAGCCCCTCTAACAATTCCAATTCTCCAAAAGTAAGCCAAGCATAAAGTACAGAAGCCATGCAGAACGAGTTAGTTTCTCAACAACCAGGTACACAATGACCTGTTCTGCAAACTCTTGTCCCACTTCAATTTAATTAAACTTTTCTGTTATTCCCATACTTTGAGTTAAGTTTTAAGTACTGGTCTCAGCCAAGGCTCATAATATGGCATAGCTGTAGGCAGTCTTGAGGTACCTCATCACAATATAACTATAAGAGGTAAAATTTAAACCTAAATATGAACAATTCTAAAATGCAACAACCTGTGGCCTAATTAGATGGTGTTCAGTATAGGTTTGGTAAACAGCACAATTTTAGAAATATTTTTATTGGCTCTTTGAGAATTTCATACAATGTCTTTTGATCATCTTCCAACCCCCTCCTCCAGCTCCACCCTTCCTCTGCTATCTCTGCCCCCACTGAGTTCCTTCTATTATTATTTTTCTCTTTTGTGGGCCTATGGAGTCTAATCTGCATTCCCAAATACTCTTGGGTGTCCCTTGGAGTCGGGTCAACCTACCAGACACCAAACCACTCTGACTCTTCCTCTCCCAGCAACTATCAATTGTCAATAGAACCTCAGCCAGGGCTGAGCCTTCATGCCCACCTCCCCATCCATGCTGGGATTTTTTCTGGCTTGGGCTTATCCAGGTCTCATACATGCTGGCAGAAATGCTGTGGGTTCATATGGGCACCATAGTTTTTAATACAAATTTTAACGTTACGCGATTCAATAGGTAAAATTACCAAAGTATATTAAAAAGTAATTTTAAAAACTAATTTAAGAAAACCAGGTGTCATTGTATGTATTAATTTATCTTATATGTATTTATGTATATGTTAAGCATGTATACAGATATATAGATGACAAAACCAGCATTGATAAGAAGGCCATTCATTAAAGAACAATGCACTCTCACTTGTAACAATCTTTCTAAAAGCAACTAGACAATATCACTAAATACTTAAATATGTGCATACATTGAGTTAACAACTCTAATCTTAAAATATTTTAAATGGATATGAAATTATACACCTTTCAAATTGCAGGATCAGATCAGTGTTATATCATGAAAGAACATGAATATTAGCTACACCCTTAGATAATGCCAAAATAATGGATCCAGAGAAAAGGAAGGGTTTTTTGTTTTTTGTTTTATTTAACTTTCAGACATGATTTTTTTTTCTTCAGAGCATTTACTTTGAAGCCAGAATCATGGCAGCTCAGACATGATTTTTAAGGGCGATTGAAGCTCGAGTTTTTTCATAAATTTTATTCCTTGTAATGGGAAGGATACTGAAACTTCATCTCAAGATATTTGAGCAAGTTAAAAAAGGAAAAAAAAATAGATTTATGCCTTTAAATTAGATGGGCATCACTGAGCAGTTTTTTCTGCTACTCAAGTGCAGATCCTACCATCTCACCTCTGCAGAGAAAGTTGGTGTTTAAGAATGTACCACTGTGTTCATAACCATATATATATGTATATATATATGTATATGAATATATGGGTTGGGGGAAAATAAAAAATGAATATATACATATATGTACATATATATACATATATAAGAGAATACATATATACATATATGTACATACATACATATAAATATAAGAGAATATATTAAATTGGATCTGGGCAGTGGGTGAAAGGGAACTAAATACCATCAAACTATATTGTATGAAAACCACAAAACTGCAACAAAAATTCTAATTTAATTTAAAAAAGGAATGTACACCTGCAGGAGTCCATTTTGTATAGATTTCAAGAAAGCTTAATAATCAAGACTCCACAGTCAAGAAATACTAAGACATTTTCTCTACAGATTAAGATTAAACAAATTGTGGCACAATTCAGGAATTGATGGATGTTCTTGACACTAAATCACACCAAATGGGAAGGAGAAGAGATGGGGATGGATTTTTCATCTGGGGATTAAAAAGCCCGTGTGCAACCTTGCAGGCCTTCTACTATCTTGGTCTTCATGAGCAAAGATTTATCGAAGAGTTCTGAATAGGGACTGGTGAAATCAGATACTGTTTTTAAAAGATCACTCCTGCTGCAGCAAGAAGACTGAACGGGAGGGAAGGGGATTAAAAGAGACCACACAAAAGGTTACTCTTCAGTGATCTAGATGGAAGTAGTTTAGATTAGGAGACATGAAAGTGGAGACCAATTCAGAAAAAATAATGGTTCTTACTAACCAGAAAAAAAAGTTATCTTTAATTATTCTAGGATTTTTATGTATCAATTTTATAATTACACTGTTTGTCAATGGACTTTTCCTTTGTATTTCTCCAATCCTCTGATCCCTACATCTATATCCTAGTCTATCTTGGATTCCTTAATCACCAGCTATACAATCACAATCAGTTTTCCAATATATATCAAAGGTCTCTCGATAGTACATTCTGATCTGATCACCTCCTGCCTGCAGTGCTTCTATTTTTAATCAGCTGCATAGAGAATAAAGTCTAAACTTTCTAATGTGGCTGCACAGCCACTATAGGACCCTAATTATGTCAGGCTCTATTTTGACAGTGTCTCTTCCTCAGCTTTATGGTCCAGCAAAATTGAATTGTGCCAAGTTCTTTTCCTCCTTCACTTGCTCTGAGCCCTCTTTATCTGCCACATCTTCTGTCTGGACATTGTCCCACAATCACATTCAAACAGTTCAGTTCATGATAAACCCTAAGTTCTTGGTATAGATGTTGCTTCGAAATCCATTCCTGGCCTCAGGATAGAGCACAGTCATCCACCCTCAGTTCTCTGTAGCACTCAGAGGCTCTCATGCAACTCACCAGTTATAGGTTTCCCAATGCCTTCTCTTACTAGCTGGCTTCCTCACAGCAGAAAATATAGTTTCTTCAATTTGGGGGATTGTGCTATGCTTTAACACATAGCAAGCATGTAATAAAATGCTGATAAATGATTCATGAACAATTAGCATCGTGAATCTTAAATTTAATTACAGCTTCCTTCTTAACAGTTGTATCATTTTAGTCAATTCACTGACCCGGTGAACTTTGTGGAGTTGTTTGTTGGGGGATGGTATTCTTTTTTGCTTTGGTTTGGTATTTTTGAAGAAGAATTTCATAATGTAGCCCAGACTGGCTCCAAACTTGTGATCCTCCTGTCTCTTCCCCATAAATTCTGGTGTGATGGACAAGCGCCTCTGCACAATAAGATGCTTGCAAAATATGTGGTCTAAAATAAGAAGGCTTATAAGCACAGAGTTACCCTTGTAGAACCCATAAAATCGGTTTAGACATGAGGACCCTGGTCCTTTTAGGGGGTTGTTTATCTATACCCACAGTAACCCTTTGATCAACCATTGGTCAGAGACCAATGTTGTAATGGAAAATGAGATTAGATGTATTTCACTGACATCTGCCATTTCTTTTCATTTCTGAGACTGAAACTTCCTAGAAATCTCTGTAAAGATGAAAAACAACTTACCAATTTCCCCCTTCCTTTCAGAGAAATGCCTCCAAGCAATTAATAAAAACCACAGTATTCATCACGCTGGAAATGTATATATCATACATAGTATTTCTTTTTTTCTTATGCATTTTATTTTATTTTATTTTTTCACATAAATTTATTTTTATTTTTTTGTCAAATCTAGACCCGTGTCCCCCCCATGCCCCCACCCCACCAGAGCTCATGCATTCTGCCAAACATGCTTTTCATCTCTTTCTCAGTCTTTCTCAATATTCTCCATGAGGAAGTTGACTGTTTTGAGCAGAAGTTCACTGTTTCAGTCAGTTCTTCGATGCAGTCCTTTCTGTTGTTGTTGTTTTTGTTGTTGTTTCCAATATGCATCACTCCCAACTGCTTTGGACAAAAGCTCAAGGGGCCGTGCACAAGAAATACTTACAACTAGGTAATTGGCACTAGCATCCACAGATGAGGGATACCATTCGTCGTTTGTTTTTCTGGGACTGTGTTACTTCACTCAGCACATACATAGTATTTCAAACTTTTAACCTAATCATATCTATTTCACATGTAACATGTTTGATACTTATCCTATAATTAAGCCACAGCTTTGAATTCTCATCAACTTGAAGATTTGAAGAACAAAAAGAAGAAATTTAGAATGCTCATTAGATAGAAAGCATTCCAAGTATTAATAATCTCTTAATATAATCATATTTGCAATGATATTTTCTATTTTGTATCTCTTAAAACACGGGGTTTGTTATAAAATCCTACAAGAAAGAGAATCTAAAAGTGTCTTCTTCACATAAGTCATGATTAGAAGATTACCAAGAAGGAAGGGAGAGGTGCTTCCTGAGAGCGTCCTGAGCTTCCCCAGACAGGCTTCAGGCTTCAGTACCATTTACAACATTCACATTCTCCAGCCAGGGCTCCCTATTCTCATTCACTGAGTTGGAATGGCTCTACAATTGGTGAATAACAATTTCTTTGTTGAAAGTACACATGCATGTATAGCTCTCTAAAGCACACGTTCTTTAAACATATGCAATTCTTGGGCTGGGGGGATAGCACAGCCATTAAAGGCTGAGGCTAAGAACCACAAAAAAGAATGCAATTCTTATAAACATTGATCCATCTGTTAGCTCTTAGAATAACATTAAAGTAAAAAATTAGCATTTGTGGGCTGGAGAGATGGCCTAGCGGTTAAGACCGCCGACCACTCTTACAGAGGACTCGGGTTCGATCCCCAGCACCCACATGGCGCCCAAGAACCATCTGAAACTCCAATTCCAGGAGAACTCCAGTTCCAGGGGAATCCGACACCCTCTTCTGACCTCCGTGGCATTGCACGACAGGGGTGCACAAACCTACATGCTGACAATACATTCATACACATACAGAAATAAATAAAATTAATTAAAAAAATAGCATTTGTATCATATGCTTAGTAGTAGAATGAGGTGTGTGTGTGTGTGTGTGTGTGTGTGTGTGTGTTGCTGGGGATAGAACCCAGGGTCTCACACATACTCAGCAAGTGCTCTGCCACTGAGCCACATCCTGGCCCCTGGTTTTAACTTCTTAATAGATTTGGCCATTTAAGTTAAAAGAATAAGTCATTAAAGGAATGAAGAGTCCACTGCTGGGATGCAGAGCCACCATACAGCAAAGTTCCAGAAGTTTGTTACTTTTGAGAATATTTAAATTCAGTACCTTTTGGTGCTCAAGAGATAGGAAAACCGTCCTTTTATTCATGTCTGTAATAATAAGTCATTCAAAAACAGAACAAAAAATTCTAGAATGAGTTGGTTCCTATCTGAAAATTGGGGCAGAGGGTGCTTGAGATAATAATGGAAACTCAGATGAGGTCCTTCTTATTTGACTGTGACATCACAGAATCTCGTTTGGGGACAGTGCCAAATCCAAACTGAAGGCCGTTCCTGAGGAGGACAGACTAAGACAATGGCTCTCCTGGCCCACTAACAACTAAATCCTTACACACATCCCTCTTCACAAGGAGTGCTGTGACAGTCTCAGTAGTGTCCTACAACCATCTTCACCCTCACCAGGCACTTTTATCAGGAAAGATTATAATCTTGCTGACACCAGACCTGAGCTCTGGGGGTCTGCTCAGGGGACATAATAATCCCAGTACATGTCATGGTCCACCCTTGTAGCCACAGCCACCCCACAGCCAGGTAGCCTCGTTCTTCCCCCAAACTTAAGTTCCTGTTTTCAAGAAGCCTGGCCTTGTTCTTAAGACAGCAAGCTGAATCCTCCCACCCTAACAGGCGGAGGTCAACTTCCACAAGCTGCAGCCACCTCCCGGTTCACTTTCTTGGGCTGCAGCTGCTGGGAGCTAGCACTCGGGAAGAGCAGTAGGCTTTCTGCCAGGCAGGCAGAGTGGCCAGTACAAGGCCAGAGGGAGAGAGAAAACAAAGCCAAGAGGGTACCCCAGCCAGGGCAGGGGAGAGTTCCCCGAATGTCACAAAGTAGACATTGTTTCTCAGAGGCGCATCCTAAGGTCATTGTTTTCCCTCCCACGTCACTTGTGCCTTCACCTATTGCTCCAGCGCCAAACCCTCCCTCCCCAGTACACACTCTATTCTTTCAAGATGACTGACTCTCACTCTTCTTCTCTGTATTCTGTAAAAGGTCACCTCTGTCCTCATGATCCACCTGGGCCTGACACTCTGCCTGCTTTCAGATTCATCATCAAAAAGCTAAAAGAGCTTGTCTAGCGATCCAGCATATTCTTTGCAAAATAGGTAAAAATAAGATTGTTTTCTTTAAGAAAATGGAGGAAAAGAAAGACAAAAGGCATTTCTATGTATATATTTTCTTCCCCCAAATAAACTCTTGATTTTTTTCACTCTGCAATACGCTTGACAGATCAATGTTGTGCTTAAACATAAAACAAAGCTATCTGATTTGGGGTTTAATGAAAAATGCCATATACAGAAAGCTAAAAGTAAATCTGAAATGGGATGTGAGGACCACATTTTAACTGTGCGAGTGTGTGTGTGTGTGTGTGTGTGTGTGTTGCCTGAATGTATGTAAGTACATCAGTGTCATGTTATCCAGTGCCCACAGTCAGAAGAGAGCATGAGATTCCCCTTTAACTGGAGTTATGGACAGTTGTTAGCTGCAATATGGATCTTAGGAATCAAACCTGGGTCATCTGCAAGAGCACCCAGTGTTCCTAAGCCATCTCTCCAGCCCCAGAAAACCACATTTTACAGTACAAATACAAATACGAAAATGATCCCAAAAGAAATATAAGAACTGGGAAGGAAAGTAGGAAAGTTAATATTTATGCATTGGTATTAAACTTGTTAAAATTGAGAATAAAATGGAAAATAGTGGGTACGGCTACATTTAAACTCTTTTTATTTTATACGTATATTTTGAAAGAAGCTTTTATAATAGGATTCCACATGACTCTCAGAATGCTTTTAGTATTAATTATCCTTCTTCTTACCCTTTTTTTTTGTCCTACCCTCCCATTACTCACCCCTTAACCTATCAACTGTGTGGGCAAAACATGCCCACTTGTGCAATAGTGGTATGAATGCTATAGGAAGAACCAACCACTTTCTAATTGGATTTAAGCCTGCTTCACAAGATGGAGTACATTTCTGATACTGTTACCAGGGCCAACAACCTGTGGCTAGGCACATCACAGGCCATAGAGGAGAATCTACCACTATCATTCTGCTAAATAGACAGAGTATAAATAAATAGACTCATAATGCCTTATTATAATACTCATTGATTAGCTCATCTCTCAACTTTCACCAGAGAAGCTTCTTCTTACACCAGATGGCAATTAACACAGAGACTCTTAAATAGTCATCATTGCATAGAATAGACTGCAGTCCTCAACCCCAAATGGGATACCTACATCATACCCTCACCTCCCAAGACTTGGGGATCATTGCAAAAGACAAGATGAAAAGATTGAAAGAAGTAGAAGGGGTAGCTGAATCCAAGGAAATTTTTTTGTCTGGTCACCCATGGGTAGTTGCACATATGAACCCATAGCACCTATGACACTGTACACAAGACCTGTGTGAGTTCAAGCTAGACACAGCCCAATATGGATGGGAGAGGTGAGCAGGAATCCCCAGTGTTAGCTGTGGATCTACTGGGAATTGACAGATGCTGAGAGAGGGAGAGTCAGTTTTCTACCTGGTAGACTGACCAGACTCCAAGGAACAGACCCACACCCAAGAGCATTTAGGAATTTAGGAAACACAGATTAGAACCAATAGGCCTTTTTAAAAAGACAAATAATAGAGGGCATGAAGTCAGGGGGCAGGGGCCTGAATATGATCAAAATATAGTATGGAATTCTCAAATCAACAAAATATTTTTTTAATTTAAGAGATATACAGGATTCAAAATGCTATAGAATCAGTTCATGAAGTTTATGTATGTTACAGAGCACAAAGATAACCAAGTAGCCACAAGGGTGGTGGGGAATATATATATTTGAAAATCTGAAGTTGGAATAAAAATAAGCTAAACAGAGGATAAAACACAAAAAGGATGGTCAGTGTTTAACAAAGAAAAATGAAGGAGACCCATGTCTCTCTACAAAACCCATAAAATTCATAGCAGCAAATGGAAGTGTGGTTATCCTGAAGTTTGGAATTGAGAATAGAAATAATCAGAGAAAATGCTAGAGATATAAAGAAAGTGCAGATCACCATAGGCTATGCTAGTCATAGGTTATGATTTGGTTTGTTTCTCTCCAACAACAGGAAATCCTGAACTTACCACTGTTCATCATGTTCTTCATCTGCATCTCAAAGTGTTTTAAAATTTCTAAAAGCACAAGGGTAGTTTCCTAAATGCTAAAGGCTGTACAAAGAAATACTAATAACAAGCAAGTATAAGCTGTTTATGGACAAGACCAAGTTAACTGTGTAGGGTAGAACATGTATTTGAAGGTTCATATAGGCATTGGCTCCTTAGAATTTACTTAAATCTATATTAAATCAAGTACATATTAAGAACAATTAAGGTATAATCTGGATCATCTTCCCAGGAGTCAAGTAGAGCAGAATAACTGTAAAAGACATTTAGAAGTTAAAAATTTATAAATCTGATAAAACAAGTAAGCAAAAATAAATAAAAATGAAGTTTTAAGAAAGGAACTCCTCGCTGGGCATGGTGGCACACGCCTTTAATTTTGGCACTTGGGAGGCAGAGGCAGGCAGATCTTTGTGAGTTCAAAGCCAGCCTGGTCTACAGAGTGAGTTCCAGGACAGCTGGGGCTACAGGGAGACCCTGTCTCAAAAAGACCAAAAAAAAAAAAAAAAGAAAGGAACTCCTCTATCTTATCCTGAGTTCTCTCAAAGGTAAGACCTGAAGCAAATGCTTCTTACAGGTGAATTATCTGAGAAGGTCAGTACAGAAAATAGAAGTGAGGCACGAAGGAATGTGAAACAGTAAAAGAAGCAAAATTCATAAAAGGATGTGCTACCTAATTTGACCATAGCTACTGTTACCTGGTGATTAGGCCTAGGCAATCCTAGAAATGGCCTTATGAATGGTCTCAGAACTGACTACCAAGGAGACCATTCTCTAGTAGGTCCATTTCCCAATAGTCAGAGATAGTTCTATGAGTATGAATTTCTCCACAATCTCAGTTGCCTATTCAGGGGTGACAGGGGGATCCCCACAGCTGTCACATGCTGCTGAGTCAGAAAAGTCCCAGGGAAAGAAGAAAGAGGGGAAGCTGTATAGAGTGTAAGACACAGTACTGCCCTGCTGCATCTGCCCAACGAGGAGCTTCATCCAGTGTGGTCTGACGTTTGAGCAGAGTTGGAACAAACCAGTGGCTCAAGCCAGTCAGATGGTCAATGGAATAGTTGCTTTTCACACCTAGAGCTTATGAATGGAAGGGTTCATAATCTCATGTAGGTGATGTCATGTCCTCTGAAGGGTCCACAGTAAACCATACAATAAAATGGAACTCAAGAGCATGTCTACCTTCAGGGACAGTTGAAAGAAACAACTCTGGTATAAACTAGCAGTATACAAAATCTGTACAAATAAATGGATACATCAAGTCAGATAAAAAATGGCAAAGTATCTGCATCATGAAGCTCTGTGTGGCACCCCAGAAACAGCAAAAGACAGAGGATGCCATGGAAAATGGGCAGATGTTAGAAGTTCTGTCTGGAGAGCTAATGGAGGGAAGATGGAGATGAATTATCGGTTTCACATTGATGCTTATGACTGAGATCAAAGGAAGAGATGGCATAAATAAACCTCAAGACTATGAAGAAATGATTTTTGTCAGTTAGTTTTGTACAAGAATATCAAATGTTGGCCAATCCCACAACTAGCTTTTTTCTTGTTTCTTTAGTTAAAATAATAATCACCACGACACTACCTTTAAGATGGAGCAGTGGCAAAAGGGTCTAAGAAGAGTGTCAGGTCCTCTTATTTACTCATCTGTGCCTCTGAAGCTGAGTTCTGCTTGACCCTGCTAACCCACAAAGGCTTCCTCAGCAGAGCAGAGGACAGCCAGAATGCCTCAGGAATCTGCCTCCTTTGAATGCTGTGCTGACTTGCCTGTTCCCAGTCCGCCCGTCTGAACGGCATGCCTTCATTGCTCCTTCATGATAGACTGGACTGCCAAACCTGCTTCATCCTGTATTTGGGGGTTTTGTTCCTGCCCAAGTCTCTGTCTGCACCACCTGATAGCACCTTTAGAAACTGAAAATTATTTAATGACCACAGTAATAATTGCTTTAAGTTGTAGATTTTTAAAGAATGAAGACGGGTGGTGCCTGTGCAATGAAAATAAGAGACAGCAGAATCAAAATAACCTGGAGCATCTGTAAGAATGCCTTGACTTCTGTGGGGCTAGAGAGATGGCTCAGGGGTGTTTAAGAGCACGGACTGCTCTTGCAGACGACCCGCATTCAATTCCCAGCACCCACATGGCAGCTAAGAACCGTCTGTAACTCCAGTTTCAGGGGACTCCGACGCCCTCTTCTGACCTCCGAAGCATTGCACGACACAGGTGCACCAACCTACATGCAGATAGTACACTCATACACATTAAAAAAAAAAAAAAAAAAAAGAATATCTTGACTTTTGTTTACATTTGAAATATTTAATGCTCTGGGAGTTGGAAGGTCACTTCTGCTTATTTGTGAACCTGGTATTCAAAATGGTAATTCTTTTCACAACTTTGACTTTTTTTTTTTTTTTTTGGTCTTTTCGAGACAGGGTCTCCCTATAGCTCCCAGCTGTCCTGGAACTCAATCGTTAGACAGCTGCACAACTTTGACTTTTGGTCAATTTTATTTAGAATGTTGTGTGATATCACAATAATCAAATATCACAATAATCCTTCAAAAAGGACATGTGGCATGAGAGAGGAGAAAAGCTGGGTGGGGCTCTGGCCTTCTCTTCTTTATGTATTTTGACTATCTTTTCCTGGAACTACTAGTTTTATTTGTCCAAGTTCTGAGTTGTTTTTTTATTTTATGGTATAAGATAACTGTCCGCCTGTAGGCTTTTGTCACCTGTTTGCGTGCAAAATATGCCGCGGAGGTCAGAGAGGGTGTCCGATTCCCCTGGAACTGTTCTCTTGGAATTGGAGTTCTCTTGGTATTGGAGTTACAGATGTTTCTTTCAGCCTACCAATATGAGTGGTGCTGGGGATCAAACCCGGCGCTCCTGCAAGATGAGTCCTCACTTCTTAACCCTAGCCGCCATCTCTCCAAGCCCAATGTTCTGAGTTTTAATTAGGTACCTAAAAATTGAATTGTGATTGTTATTTATCCTAAAAACAAATCCCCTTTTAGAATTATTGTCTCCAAACACTGAATCTGACCTACTGCTGTGGTTGGTTTTTTCCTTTTTACTTCGATATGCTATCTTTGGAAAGAAATGATGGTTTTTTTTTTCTTTTTAGTTAGAATCGGTGTTTTAATTGCTATGTTATTCACTTTACCTACATGTTTATTTGGTTCCTTAAACTTTGTATGATTTTACCGAATACCTTAGGTCCGGCCGTGAGAAAAGACCAAAAAGGAAAGAAAAGAAAGAAGAGAAAGAAAGAAAGAAAAGAGAGAAAGAAAGAAAGAAAAGGAAAAGGAAGGAAGGAAGGAAGGAAGGAAGGAAGGAAGGAAGGAAGGAAGGAAGGAAGGAAGGAAGGAAGGAAGGAAGAAAGAAAAAGAAAGAAAGAAAGAAAAAGAAACCTTGGGACTAGAAAGATGATGGCTCAGTGGTGACGAGCACTGGCTGCTCTTACAGAGGCCCTGAGTTCTGTTCCCGGCACCCACATCATGGCTAACAACCATCCATAACTTCAGTTTCAAGGGATTCAACAACCTCTTTGGACCTCTCTGGGCATTGTATGACACAGGTGGCTTACATACATGCAGGAAATACACTCACAAACAAAAATTTAAAAAAAAATTAAAAAGACACTTCCACCTAATCCATGGTCACAAAGATTTACTCTTACAAATCACTGTTTTCTCTGAGCTTTAGCTCCTATTCTTAGCTCCTTGACTTAATATTTGGCACTTATGATGTGAAATATGGACTCTATTTTGTGCATGTGAATATCCAATCATGTCAGCAACAATTGATGAATAGCCTGTGTTTCAATCAGCCCTTGAAGTAATTCTGCTGCATGCTGAAGTTTAAGAACTGCTACCTTCTCTATTCCTTCAAGGCAGAGTACACAGGATGCCCAATTACAGAAAATTATTAGTTTCCTCTTGAATACCCTGCATACCATTCAAACGCAACATTTTGTGTTACTTTATGTTTGTAGGTGATGAAAAATCAAGTAATTATTCAAACAGGACACATAGAACATGAAAGAGAAGAAGAGATGGGGAGGTCACAAGGAAGAATCAGAGTTACCAGGGGGTTGGTGGAGATGAGAGAAAAGCAGAATCTACTAAAACATGCTTTATTAAAAATATTATAATGACACCTAATACCTTTTATGTTAATTTTAAAATTTAAATTAAAAATTAAGAATTCATATATTACTTTCAAATCTTTTCAAATTTGAACAGAAATATTAAACTTCATAGTATTAAATATTAATTAAATATTTCCAGCTTTAAGTATAAATATGCATCTACTCTCCTACCAAGCTGCTCTGGTTTAGTTTAAAAATACATGTAAGACATCAGCAAAAGTCTCTTGTGAAACCACTGGACAACTGCTTTGCGTAAACAACAAATGCTGACCACATGAAAAAATTCTAGTTAGTGTTCTCCAATCTATTTCTTTTTGTCATTTTTCAAATAAACATGATCTATATAATGAAAAAGTTTATTTAAAGGATATAAAAATAATAATGTGTCTTCCTCAACCAGTTCCATGGTTATAGTTTCAGTTCTACCAGACTTACAATGGATTGTCGAAACTTAAATATGGTCATCATCAAAGCCATCTGTCAAGCATTTATAATGTTCATAAAAACATTTTTCTAAACTTGCCATAATTTTTAGGATTAAGGGAGTTTGATTTGATTTATACATCTTTGAAAAATATCGCTTGTCACATGTTGTTCAAGCAAAGTTACTACACTAAAACTTGAAAATGGCTTTTCAGATGAGTGCAGTTTTAGGCAAATTTCTTAAACAAAATTATTAAATTTGCAAGTTGACTATAATAACAACTACATGGAGAGCCACATATTTCCATCACTGAAATAATCTTCATAGCACAGGAAGTATTTCACCACTATGTTACCAATAAGGAATAAGTGTCTCAAAATAAGCATTACACTTTATTCAGAGTCACCCAGAGAGATGCTGATAATGAAAATTTGAACAAAGATTCTTTAGACTCCAAAGGTTTAGTTCCTTGGACTGAATTGTAACATTACATGTGTATTTAAATGTGTGATAAAATAAAACTACAGAAGTACAAAGCAGGGAAAAAAAAAAAAAAAAAAACACCAAGTCTGCAAATAAAAGTCTACAAAAAATTAGTACATTATCTTACACAATACATTATAGAACCTAGTTTTTATTCTAGAAACTATTCTGCTTAATAAATAAAGTGACCTTCAGTTCCTAGAACTAAAGATCATAATATAAAAGGACTTCTTCATGACAAAATAAATGACTGTTTTCTACCTGGAAACCAGGCAAACACATGCTCCATTTGGTTGCTGTTATGTTGAGTGTGGAATGTCTGAGATAGGCTCACGTGTTTGAATATTTGGTCCCAGTTGGTGACCCTGTTTGGGGAGGTTGTGAGTCTTTAGGAGGTGGCACCTTGCTGTAGAAAGAGAGTGACCTGGAGCTGGGCCCAGAGGTTTGTAGTTTTGTCCTGTTTTGGATCAGTCTGCTTGTTGATCCACCCAAATTGGAGTAAGTGGTGTCACACTCCTGAAACAGCAACATTAAGCTGCTCCAGCAGCCATGCCTTCTCCACCGTGATGGACTCGAACCCTGAGGCAAAATAAGTCTTTCCTCCTTCAAGTTACTTCGGTCACTGGGATGAGAAATGTAACTAATACAGTCATGTAGAACAGTCCAGATTTCTATCTAGCATAGCTATTAAGAGTTTCTCACTCACTCTAAGAAATGCCCTGGTACATATAATTAAATAATAATGTGCTCATCTCAGATAAAACTGGTATCAGCTATCCACAGCCCCTTTCTGAGTTACTTAAAACTATAACTTAATAGAGCATAAGTACGTGTGTAACTCTTTTATTTTCAGTAACTTTGTACAAAATGAAATATATAGCATTTAGTACTATTTCTTTGGATCAAGATATTGTACCTCCAGATGACCTCCATGGCAGCAGGGTGGCTGAGAATCTATTGTTAGGCAGTATTCTATTCGTAGGGATTATTCATTTAAATATGGAACAATTACATTAGAATTTAGAGTAGGATTAGAAACTGAAACGGCATGAACCATGGGGTTCCTTGAGGACAGAAGAGAGCATTTCAGTGAGGCTATGTGTTAGTTTGAAACTAGTTCATGAAAACCTTATTTCTTCAACAAAGCATTATGAACTGGAGCACAAAAAGAAATGTATGCATTTAGGTTACTAACCACTGATAACCATCAATGACCAGAGTAAAATTAACTCTGGTCAGGTGTGGTAGTGCCCACCTTTTCTAAGAATATATTTTTATTGAATTTTCATGTATTTCATATACAGCATTTTAATTCTCTTTATACTGCCTTCCCCAAAGTACCTTCCAATACCCACCCCCAACCTGGATTTCATGCATTCTTTCATTTATGTTAAGGTCTTGTGAGTAAAGTTATTATCCCCATCCACCTTTAATTCCAGCAGTTGGGAAGCAGAGGCAGGTGGATCTTTGTGAGTTGGAGGCCAGCCTGATCTACATAGTGAGTTCCAAGGCAGCTGGGGCTACAGGGAGACCTGTCT
This sequence comes from Rhizomys pruinosus, assembly GCA_009823505.1. Lineage (NCBI taxonomy): Eukaryota > Metazoa > Chordata > Mammalia > Rodentia > Spalacidae > Rhizomys > Rhizomys pruinosus. Next base: position 2,132,742 of record VZQC01003804.1, on the reverse strand, counting down.
CAAAAAAAAAAAAAAAAAAAAAAAAAAAAAAAAAAAAAAGTGGCAACTAACTCTAGAACCAATACCACCTCTGCAACATGGTAGTTTAGCTTTTATTTGATTTTATTTTGGGGGGTCTTTTTGAGACAGGGTCTCCCTGTAGCCCCACCTGTCCTGGAACTCACTCTGTAGACCAGGCTGGCCTTGAACTCAGAGAGTTCAAAGATCCACCTGCTTCTGCCTCCCAAGTGCTAGGATTAAAGGCATGTGCCACCGCCTAGCGATAGTTTAGCTTTTAAACTAACCACCTAACAGTCCCTTCCTTCAAAACTCATAAGTGAATTAGAATAGAATTCATTTCCTTTTTGAAAACTGATAACTTCCATTTGAATTTACTCATTATTTCCTTATCTCTGAGTCTGGCCTTAACTCCAACAGTTCACTTAGAGAACAAATTTCAGAAAACTAGGAACCTCATATATTTCTAGAAAAATAATTAGAGCTTGCTCTCCACCAGGGTTAAGGGCTGCTGGGGCTGAGCCCACTCAGAAAAGTTTTGTATTTATGGTTTATAATTATGTAGACCATACAAGAACACCAGTGTGATAAATCTGCTCGTGTATCCGGGTGGCCAAAGGAAATAAAAGTGATCCATCTCAGCTGAGCCACAATGAAACAGCACAGCTAGTTTATTATTCATCTGCCTTTTAAAATTAGACCAAGTTATCTGTCTCCTTCCTTTTAAAATGTCAGATTTTTCTTCCAAAGTATAATCAAGTTGCAATTACCTAAAGGAATTATAGCATTGGAGCTTGGCTTTCTGCAAGGCAACTTAGGGCAGACAGAAGATTTCAGTCAACTGTCCTTTAACACACTTCCACTTGCCTTCTCTGTTGATTTTTGAACAGCCTATAGATGTCGGAAAGCTGCCCCTTCATCCCCATCTGACACACTGAGCCTTTCTTCATGTACCCCTGCCTTCTCAGAGTGATCCTTTAACTTACTGTCAGAAAGGCAGGTTGACCCCCCCATGTCTATGTATCCTTCTCCAAGTCCCTCTCACTAGAAGGGACACACGAGAGAGGGAAGTTTAAAACTAGATGCAGATTCAGTCTGTCTCCCACTTACAACAGTTCTTTTAAACTCCCTAAATAAATACTTCTTTCAAAAGGAATTTTTTTCTCTTCCATTTCCTTGTCTTGTCTCTCACCATTTATTCTCTCTTCTTTTCTTTTTTTTAAATTTTTTTCTTTTTTGTATTGTTTTATACACACACACACACACACATACACACACACACACACACACACACACACACATATATATATAT
>VZQC01003804.1:2097222-2127080 GCA_009823505.1 Rhizomys pruinosus | reverse complement strand
GACCCCCACCCCAACCGAGATCATGCATTCTGCCATGACTGTCCTGCATATCTCTCTCAGTTTTTTTTTTTCCATTTTTTAGCTATAAGTGATAATCCATGAGTACAAGCATCCTTCATGTAAAACCAATTTGCAGGCTGTTGTGCCCAAACCCCCACAGCCCCACCTTCCAGCGTGTGGTGAGGGGTTGTATGTTCAATCAGGTTAATCAAATGAGGGTTCAGACTACATTGCTGTAGTTTCACCCTTCACCTAAATAAATAAAATTTTAAAAAAAGAAAAAAATAAAGATGAGGCTAAACTTGTCAAAAAAAAAAAAAAAGAAAGAAAAGAAAAGAAAAAAAGAAAGAACTCCTGCTGGGTCTTGCTGCAAGGCCAGGATCCAACCTGCTACATGGCGTAGCTAGATGGCCGTTGCCATCCTGCCTTAGGGACAACAGCCTCCTCAGGACACTACTCACCAGAGGCCCAGGGCCTGTTTGTACCTCACTGAGAAGGCAACCCCTGGGTACCCTGTGGCTTCAACAACCAGCAGCTACCAGTCTCTGAAGTCCAAGTCTCACTGCTGCTTGCCCCGCTGGTGGTTGGAAAGGGCTCCTCCCTATGCCTTGAGACTGCAACTGCCCCGCAATGACCTGGCTTTTCTCACATCTGGCCAGGCCTCAGTAAAGAATCGGTTCTTGATTCTAATACCATGGTAAGGTAAATATTGATTAAAACAATCCGTATTATTTGAAAATACTAGAAAATGAGTACAAAATCCAAAAACAAAAATAATTAATGTTTGGGGCTGGAGAGATGTCTCAGCAATTAAGAATACTGTCTGCTCTTGCAAATGACTGAGGTTTGTTTCCCAGCCCCATACAGTGGCTGACTTAGTTTGCCTTCAGTTGCTGTGACAAAACACTCTGATCAATACCAACTTGAGGAGGAAGGGGTTTATTTGTCTTACATTTCCCAGGTCACAATTCATCACTGAGGGAGCCTGAGGAAGGAACTCAGGGCAGGAGCCTATAGGCAGAAGCTGAAACACAGGCCATGGAGGAGCACTGCTTACTGGGTTGCTCTCCTGGCCTGTGCCTGTACTCAACCTGTTTTCTTATGCAATACAGGACCACCTACCCAGGGGTGGCACCACCTACAGTGGGCTGGGTCCTCCCACATCACGCAACAGTCAAGAAAATTCCCCACAGATATGGCCAAAGCCCAGTCCAATGGAGGCAATTCCCCAATTGTGGCTTCCTCAACCCAGATGTGACAAATTGGCAACTAAAACTATTCAGCACAGGGGCTCTCAACCATCTTTAACTCCAGTTCCACTGGATCCGATGCCCTCTTCTGGCCATTGTAAGCATTGCATACACATGGTGCACTTATATACATGCAGGCAAAACACTCATACAAATCTTTACAACACACCCCAAAAAGAGATCATTCTACCACTGCATCTTAACAAAATAGCAATAATAAAAGCATTTTCAACTTTCACATCAAAATATTATACTAGCATTTGAGGCATATTTTCATTTTCATTTTTTTTATTTATTATTTTTTATTTATGTGTATGAGTGTATTGCCTACATGTGTGTAAGTGCGCCTGTGTCATACAATGGCCATGGAGATCAGAAGAGGCCATGAGATCCCCTGGAATAGGAATTACAGACAGTTCTTAGCCACCATATGGGTGCTGAAATTTGAACCCAGGTCTTCTGCACCAATGGCCAGTACTGTTAACCACTGAGCCATCTCTCCAGTCCCAACCTCTTTTTTTTATTTTTTCAATCAACAATCTCCATTCTTTCAACTAGTGTTTTATTTTGACCATATATTATGTGAAATTCTTTAATATTTTCCTACAATTACAAAATAGTAAAAATCATTTCCAGTATCAAACATGCATTGACCCTATACTATGGCCAGTGTTGACTGGTCCAGGCTGAACAGAGAGAGAATAAAGAGTTCATACCTCATGTCTTGAGATCATTCAAGATTCAGATGTTGCTTAGGAAAGCAAAATTTGGTCACAGTGTTCCATATTTAAGACACCAGTAGACATTGTGCTAGGGACTGGCAGACAGAAGGAGTAGAAGTGTTTTAAGACATTTTCCCAAACAGTGCACTTTTGAAGGAATAAACAAGGGAAAGACTCTGCCAAGGAAATTTAATAGCTGAAAGATTTCCAGACAGATGTGCTCTGCAAAATAGCATTCACCACTCTAAAAGATGCTTGCCATGTTTCACTTACCAGAAGCCCTGCGTTTGAGATGATGGAAAGGTGAGGCATGAGTGGACAGGGAGCTAGAAGTCATACAGGCCTTCCTTTGTAGTAGAGTCTGGGGAGACCATTAGCAAATGTTCAGTGAGGCACTGAACTCATCCAAAGTGGAGCCAGGATGCTAGAAGTCATCAGGAAAATGGTTCATAGATGATGAAAGTGAATTCAAGAAAGCCACTCAAAGGGCGACTACATCACTTCTCTGGCTCTCATCTAACAGCAAGTGAGAGTGGTTAAATACAGGGAAAATCATCTACTGGGATATCAAGTTACACCCTTGTCTATGTCTGTGTCCTATCCTTGAATTGGAGAATCATTAGTTTAACAGCTTTTTTTTTAGATGCCTGCTGTATGATTATAATGTTTTTAAATTGTGTGTTTGCTTTTGAAGTCTTTGGAAATAACAATCTATGTCCAATATGAAATCTGTCTGCTATACAATATGGTTTAAAATACACAATAGGAAAAAAAAATCCCTTCAAAGGAATTTTTGATGTGCTCTCTATTTGAAAATTAATTATAGAATCTACTAAATAGCTTTCTTTGCTTTGATTAGCATGAAACACACACTTATTCTCTCCTCCTCTCCCTTCCAATAATCAGAAGCATTTTTACCAAAGATAATGTACAGATGCAGTTCTTTCTTGTTATATATTTTAAATATAACAACTTAACTCATATCTATTTTGGAAGTAGCTAGTCTACAAATACTAAATAAATTATGTCACACCATCTTGACATCAGGAATTCCTGCAGAACTTTTTAAAGATCTAGAACAAAAAAATATGGAACATATTTTTCCATAAATAAAACTATAGCAAAAATGTTTAGATCACAGATGGCTTGCCAGCAGGTAGAGGTACCTGCTACCTGGGTGCAATCTCTGGGACTCACATCCTGGAAGGACAAAAGTGACTCCAACAAGTTATCTTCTGACCTACATACATACTTAAAAAGTGAAAATGTTAGCATTAGGCAATAGTAACATTTTTCTCATGTATTTAAGAGAGAGCTATTTCATTGCACGACACGGGTGCACAGACCTACATGCAGACAATACATTCATACACATACAAAAATAAAATTCTAAAAAAAAAGAGAGCCATTTGTTAAAAATGGAAAATTCGGGGCTGGAGAGATGGCCTAGCGGTTAAGAGCACCGACCGCTCTTGCAGAGGACCCGGGTTCGATCCCCAGCACCCACATGGCGGCTGAGAACCGTCTGAAACTCCAATTCCAGGAGAACTCCAGTTCCAGGGGAATCCGACACCCTCTTCTGATCTCCGCGGCATTGCACGACACGGGTGCACAAACCTGCATGCACACAGTACATTCATACACATACAAAAATAAATTAAATAAAAAAAAAATAAAAATAAAAATGGAAAATTCATTTTTGAGATAATGTTTTGACTTTTTTTCACTACTCACCCAAGAGAAATGTATTCATTTTTCCCCACGTCCAGAGCATCTTAAAACCACTCTATAAATTCAATTTTCTAAAAAGAATTTACTGTCTAGCAATAATATGAAACAGAACATGCTTACAACTACTGCAAGTCAGAAAGCTATTTCACAACACTCAGTCATTTATAATCAAATTACATGAAGCTATTGTAGAAATAATTCTTAATGCTATAAAATTCACAAGAAGTTTTAGGAAGAAACTTTCAACAAGAACACTTAAATAAGTTTTGAGCGCCATTTAGGTTGGAGATGTAACTCAGTAGGAGGACATTTGCATAAGCACACACTAGGCTAGGCGTGAGTTGGATCTTCAGCACCACACACACAAAGGAAAATTTGAAGTATCATTCACTTTTGACTCTTGTAGAATGCAGCATAAACAGCTTGCGCGTAGGTTTGCTCTGTGTTTTTTAATGTACAGCTCAGGAGGCTTACAGCAATGCTGTGTAACACTCGGTCAGAGAGGGGTTACCTCCCACATCGCACAAGCTGCCTCCAGGCAGCCTGATCCACCCCACAGTTAGGCTACAAAAGCTAGTAGAGAATCATTGCTTAGTCACACCTTAGCAACCACACCCAAAGAGCTGCGTTCTTCCAATTTATAATTTTCTTACCCTGTGAAGTAGGTTAGATCTTCTCAAGCTGCTTCAACTTAAAGCATATCAGTCACGGCTTTCTCATTAATTTTGGTTTGTCCTAAATTAAATCTGTGTACCCCCACCCCCAATCTACAGGATAGAAAGGCCTAAAAAGTGCTGTCGTATCCATGGTTCCAGCTGTACTTACCCAATTTCTCTTTTGAAGTATATGGTTTTTCCTGCTGTCTTTGGCCTTTTCTGAACAAGTTATTATATAGGAGAAGTATGGGAAACCATAGATTTTTATTTAGGTAACTTTCATTAAATAGCAGGCTTCCTGAGAAAGTAAACTCTTGTGAATTCATGTGCTTCTTTGATGCTATTTGTGTTGCCTCAGTTCAGATCTGAAGATCATTTATACCAGAAAAATACTTCTGGCAGGAGCATCAGTGGTAGAAATAAGTTAAATTCTATGTTCCCTGGCATCTTGTTAACTCTGTGTCCCTATATCAGCACCACAAACTATTTAACATGTGATCTGTCAGATCGTTCAGATGGAGAAAACATTCTAAAAATAGAAAAAGATGAAAGGCTTACCTTAAAAGAGCTAAAGGTAACAGAACACAATTGCCATGGCTTAGAGCATTGATAAGGGTAAAAAGAGATTTTTGAAGAGGAACACTACCATGGGGAAAGGGCAAATAATGTGCACATGGTAGGTAAATACTTCCAGGGAGCTTATAAGAGTGTGAATAGTCATGAAATTGCAAGGGCCTCTGAAATGGTGCCTTTAAAATGTACATAACAGTCATAAACACTAAGTGAATGGATTAGGAAAAGTAGACTTTTGGTGAATAGCATTTAATTCTAATTTGGTATTCCCTTAACAAATGTATTAGAAGTTACATTAAACTTGGATTGTACACACACAAACACACACACACACACAAACATATTTAAGCCTTGTGATATATATATATATATATAATTATAATTATATATAATATATATTATATATAATTTAACTTAATATAATATATAATATATATATATAATTTAACATATATATTATATATATCACAAGACCTAAATTAAATTATGCCATAAAAGAGAATAACAGATAATGAACATAAAGGTACAACATTTATCATCTATTGAAAAGAAATTTTTGAACTTGAATCTAGGTTTTAAAGAGTCTAAACCACTCTGAGGCGTACACTTGATGTTCCTCCATCTGTGAGAACCATTTCTGAAACAAAGCTTTAAATAGAATCAGGAGCATGAATTCCTCTCGCCAGTTGCAGTGACTGTAAAATACACATTGGGTCAGCAGAGTGTCAGCCTTGCACATGATACTTGGATTTTACTTTGAACAATTTATTCTACTGAGAAAGTGAAGGTATGTCAGATGATAATCAAATTTGTAAAAAAATTCAGCCAAGCAATGAGACTCCAGCACATTCTCAGACACAGATCCAAAGGCATTTTCTTACCCCAGCAACTCAGAGATCAACCAACCTTAAGATTGCCTCCCCAGGGCTAGAGAGACGGCTCAACAGTTAAGAGCACCGACTGCTCTTGCAGAGGACCCAGGTTCAATTCCAGTGCCCACATGGCGGCTAAGAACTGTCTTTAACTCCAGTTCCAGGGGAATCTGACACCCTCTTCTGACCTCCACGGCATTGCATGACATGGGTGCACCAACCTACATGCAGACAGTACAGTCATACACATAAATATAATAAAGAAAAAATTTTTAAAAAGAAAAGGAAAGATTGCCTCCCCAAATCAGGTATCTGAGTGAGCCTGAACAGTTCACATGGATAACATTATTTATGCATAGGCAATCGCTATAATGAAGGCCTCATAATGTTTCACAGGTTTATAGCCATATAAATGAAGCCTCATACTAGTTAAATTCCCTCAGCATGAAACTAACAAAGAAAAAGAAGAAAAAAAATCAAGATATAGGCAGGATTTACAACTGAAACCTTTACAACATTCTACTTGCTGTCTAGAACTTACCCGAGGGTCCTACAACCCTAACACAAATCATCTAGAATTGGGAGAATTTGAAGAAGGTGCCCATAAAGTCACTGAGTAAGAAGAATGAAATTATTCATCATATACAGGTTAAAACATAGGAAGATTACATGCTACAGAGGCATCTTCTGTTCCATGAGGCCAGACAAGAGCTCCATATAAAAACCACAGCATCTCACCCATTTCTTTTTGAGTTTTCTCATATCTTTGACTGATTAATCAAAGGTCTAAATAGCAGGATTAGCCTCATGATAGTTTAAGCTAAGCAGGTATAAATGGTGACAGAATATTCATTGGAAGTTTGAGAATTTCTTGATACCTTTTATAAATGTCTTGAGGAGCTGGAGTGATTGGCTCAGCAGTTAAGAGCACCAACTGCTTTTGCAGAGGATCCAGGTTCGATTCCCAGCACCCACATGGCAGCTAAGAACCATCTTTAGTGCTGGGTGTCGTGGCACATGCCTTTAATCCCAGCATTTGGAAGGGAGAGGCAGGTGGATCGATCTCTGTGAGTTCAAGGCCAGCCTGGTCTACAGAGTGAGTTCCAGGCGAGCTGAGTCAAAAAAAAATTAAAATAAAATAAATGCCTTGAAAGATGGCCAGTGTGTTTTCTTCAGCTTGCCTCGCTGTGAGGACTTCATGTTCTAAGCACAAGCTTCAATCAAACAAGCAGAGACCTGAACCAGAATCATGACTCACAGAAAATGTGTAAGAAGTGACTTTCCTATGTAGACTTTGAAGAGTTCTTGGTGAGGTGAAAGTATTCTCTACCAGTCAGAGAACATAATAGACTAACCTATTAAAGGGACAGTGAAGGCATTGTTTCAAAATGACACATCCCATCTGTGGGCTATCTGAAGTTGGATACACATGTGGAAGGAAAACTATTCATGCAGGCTGTCTGATGAACACAATAGGGCATCTAATAAGGAATACGATCCAAATTTTATTCTAGGGAAATTCCACACTTAAAGGAAGAGACAGAAATTCGAACTATTATGAGTATAGACAAACTACTGTTATCATAAATTTATAACAATCTGGGGGATTGAGGATTTCCCGGGACCACCTGAAGCACAGGTAGGAGCTGGGTGCTTCAGCCAGGTGGAGGTTTGGTTTGATCTATTCATCTTTGGCTTGATTGGGTTGTGTAGCTGTGGTGGCGGAGTTGTCCTCCTACCCACTATAAAAGGAGGGCCTGTGTGAGACTTAAGATTGGGGATTTCCCGGGACCACCTGAAGCACAGGTAGCAACACCCCCCCAGCCAACTGGGATTGGCGAAGGAGTGTCCAAGTGGATTCTTTGGAGAACCTTCAGAACAGAAAGGGAAGAGTAAGTTATACTTCCAATAGAAAGCCTAAAACTTACGTCAACACTCCATAAGCAAGGAGAACAGGAAAAAAGCAAATCAAACAAATAATGAAGGCATATGAAGGAGACAAGCAAAGCAAGCCTTCAACACAGTGAAGAGGCATTTGGGATTCACATTGGAATACATACAAAGAGAAACCCACATGCCAGGGACACGAAGAAGAGACAACATGGGAAAGGTGCAGGATAATTCCACACCAAGCTCCACGAGCCCTAAGGAAGATTCCTACAGTGGTATCCCCCTGGGGATGGCCCAGGACACAGATATTAGAAGTACAATTGTGAACATACTTAAAGAAGCCCAAAAACTGTAAACAGCAAGTCAGAGAATTAAGAAAAGAGAATGAAAAACTCAAGAAGGACCTAGAGAGAGAGAATGACAAACTCCGGAAGAAAGTGGAAACACTGAAAAAGATAAGGAAACCAACCAGCAAGCAAAGAGCTACAGGAAGAGATTGAGAAGCTCCAAAAGGAAGTGGAAATACTAAAGAAATAACAAGATGAAATGAAAAAGGAAATCAAACACTCATCCAATCAAGAGGAAAGGAATGGAAAAAGCCTCAGAAGTAGAATGGAGGAAGCAGAACAAAGAATATCAGACCTTGGGCTGGAGCGATGGCCTAGCGGTTAAGAGCGCCGACCGCTCTTGCAGAGGACCCGGGTTCGATCCCCAGCACCCACATGGCGGCCGAGAGCCGTCTGAAACTCCAATTCCAGGAGAACTCCAATTCCAGGGGAGTCCGACGCCCTCTTCTGACCTCCGCGGCATTGCACGACACGGGTGCACAGACTTGCATTCAGACAATACATTCATACACATATGGAAATAAATAAAATTTAAAAAAAAAAAAAAGAATTCAGAAAAAAAACTAGTTTGTCATAAAAAAAAAAAAAAAAAAAAGCTCAAGTATAGACTATGAAAATTTCAAAATACACAAAAGAAAACACAAGGAATTATGGTACACTATGAAAAGATCAAACCTCCACATCATAGGAACCGAGAAGAAAGAAGAATCCCCAAGAGAAGGGTATTGATCCAGTCCTTAAACAAATACTATATAAAATTTCCCCAAACTAAAAAGACAAACCAATACAAACACAAAGAAGTCACATGGAACTCCAAACAGACAAATCAAAAAAACTCTCTCGCACGCCGATATCAAATTTTTTTTTTTTTTTTAAAATGCTAGATGCCCAAAACAAAGACAAAATTCTGAAGCCACAAGAGAAAAACAACAAGTTACTTATAAGGGGAAACCTATCGGAATTAACAACTGACTTCTCAATGCAAACGATGAAGGCAAGAAAGAACATGGAGCAAAGCTTCCCAGTGTTAAAGGAAATAGATGCCAACCCAAACCAGGTTTCTACATGCCCACAAAAGTCCAATTATAGTTTGAAGGAGAGAGAAAAAATCTTCCATTACATAAACAAAATGAAAGAATATCAATTGTCCTGGAAAACCAACCCTTCAAGAATACTTGAGCAATTCAAAGGGACAGAAGAAAGGAGCAACTATCCTCAGGCACCTAAAAAGAGAAATTTAATAAAAGCATAACTGCGAAAGTAGAAACCTAGACCAAAACGGCAAATGGATAATAAGGTGAAAGGAAGCAACAAAAATCTATCAGTTATAACCTTAAATATTATGGACTAAACTCCCCAAGCAAAAAACAATAGACTGGGAGATTGGATGAGGGAACAGAATCCATCCATATGCCATCTACAACAAGAAACACACTTACCTTCAAGGATAAGGCATCAGCCTTAAAGGTTAAAAGAATGAAAAAATATTCCAAGCAATGGGTACCAAAAAGAAAGCAGGTGTTTTGCTATTTTAAATATCAGACAAATAGACTTCAAAGTAAAAAGGAAATCAGAAGAGAAAAGAAGGCCATTAAATTTAATCAAAGGAAAAAATTCCCATAAAGATTTCACATTAATTGAATATATATACATATAAACACCAAACTCTGGTGCACCAAACTTTATAAATACAATTCCTAGGACCACAAATGCGGCAGATTAACACCAGTACACGCATAGTAGGGGACTTCAATAACCCCACTGAGCCCTTTGGAAAGGTCAAATGGAGAAAGAATAAACGAAGAAACAATCTGACTGAAATTATACGATCAACACTCACAGAACATATACAGAATAGTCCATCCACACGCCGATACCAGAGAATACACTTTGTACTCAGTGCCCAATGGAACATTCTCCAAAATCGCCCACATAATGGGACAAAAAAAACCCCCACAAATAACAAAAAGATTGAAATATTTTCATCATTCTATCAGACCACAGGGCAAGAAAGCTCAATATCAATACCATTCATTATTCAATAGAGTGTTGTTTATGGAGACTAAACAACACACTACTGAATAATGAATGGGTCAAGGAAGAGATAAAGAAAAATATAAAGCAATCTGAAACTGAATGACAATGATAGTAAAACACAACAAAATCTATTGGATACCTTAAAGTCAGTCCTAAGAGGGGAATTTTATAGCCCTGGGTGGCCTACATTAGAAAAACAGAAAGGCACAAGTGAATGATCTAAAAAAGCAGCAAAAAAAAAAAAAAAAAAAAAAAAAAAAAAAAAAAAAAAAAAAAAAAAAAAAAAAAAAAAAAGAAATAACAAAAATCAGGCAGAAATCAATAAAACAGAAACAAAGAAAACAATACAAAAAAATCAATGAATCCAAAAGTTGGCTTCTTTGAAAGAATAACAAGATAGACAGACCCTAGCCCATTAACCAAAAAAAAAGGAACAACATCCAAATTAATACAATCTGTGAATTGAAAGGGGAGATATCACAACAAACAATGAAAAGATGCCCCAGAAAATCATATGGAAATACTCAAAACCTTTACTCCACTAAGTTTTGAAAACCTAGTAGAAATAGATGAATATCTGAAACCCTGTGAATCACCAAAGCTCAACCAAGAAGAGATTGACAGCTGAAACAGACCTAATATATGAAGAAATTGAAGATATAAGAACCTCCCAACTAACAAAAGCCCAAGCCCAACTGTTTCAATGGCAGAATTCTATAAACTTTCAAAAGACACTAATTACTCAATTTTGTTTAGAAGGATACAAACAGAGGGAATTCTCCCAAATCACTTCTATGAAGCCAGCATAACACTCTATACCAAAACCAGGCAAAGATTACAACCAAAAAAGAGAAACTAGAGACCCATCTCATAATGAACATAGATGCCAAAATATTAAACAGGATACTGGCAAATTGCATACAGACCCACTCAAGAAAGATCATCCATCATGACCAAGTCGGATTCAAACCAGAGAGAATGAGGGAATGGTTGAACGTATGAGAATCAATAAATATCAATCAAGCATATATGGACTGAAAGACAAAACCCACAATCAGGCTGGAGAATGGCCTAGAGGTTTGAGAGCGCTGAACGCTCTTACAGAGGACCCGGTTCGATCCCCAGCACCCACATGGCGGCTGAGAACCGTCTGAAACTCCAATTCCCTCCAGGAGAACTCCAGTTCCAGGGGACATCCGACACCCTCTTCTGACCTCTGCACTGCATGACACGGGTGGCACAAACCTCATGCAGACAGTAACACTCATACAAATACAAAAATAAATAAAATAAAAAAAAATTTTTAAAAAGTCTATTAAAAAAAACACACAACACAATCATCTCAATTGATGATGAAAATGCCTTTGACAAAATCCAGCATCCCGTCATGCTTAAAGTCCTAGAGGGAATTGATTGGAGGGACATTCCTCAATATAAACAAAGACACATATACAGAAAAACCCACAGCCAATATTTATCCTAAACGGGGAAATGACGGAAGATTCCCTTTAAGGTAGGAACTCTTGGCCGGAGGCTCCCTGTTAATCACTACCTCGTCAATAATGAGGTGCTGTTGAACATGTGCTTAGGGCAAATAAGGCCAAGAAAAGGAATTAAAGTGAGTACTAATTGGGAAAAAGAGGAAGTGGGCAGAGATGCTAGGCCCTTTTTCTGATTAGGTGTGTGGAGTGTGGTTTTACCTAAGGATACGAAAAACTAAAACTACTCCACCAGAAAGATCCTAGAAATGATTAGAGTTTTCAGTAAACTGACCAAGATACAAAGTCAACCTAGAAAAATCAGTACCCTTTCTTACACCAACAGCAAGCAAACTGAAGAAGGAAGAAAAGATGCCTTCCCACTCACAATACCCCCGCAAGAGCAAATAAAATATCTAGGAACAACCTAACCAAGACACCAAAGATCTCTACAAAACAAAAATTGTAAAAACCCTTGAAAATGAATTGAAGAGACATGCAGATGCCTTGTAATCAAATTAGTACTTAATGGTAAAATGAAAAAAAAATGAGAGAAAATGCAGGAACAGTTTATGGCAGAATGCATGATATTGGATGGGGTGGGGGTGGGGTTGGGGAGAGGGAAAGGAATATGCCTGAAACTGAATTGGAAAAATTAGGTATGAAATGCACAAAGCATCAATAAGAAAAATGAAAATTAAAAAAAGATGACATCAAGAAAAAGAAAAACCGTACCAGGCTCATTGGAATTGGGAAAATTAATAGAGTAAAAATGTCCATCCACCCAAACTCTTGTATAGATTCAATGCATCCCAATTAAAATCCCAAGTTCATTTCTCCTTCACAGGCTTGGGAAAAAAGTCCTAATTTCATCTGGATAAACAAAAGACCCCGAATAGCTAAAAAAACCCTGAGTGAAAAGACAATACACAGGGGGATCGCTATACCAGACTTCAAACTAATACTAACAGGGCTACAGTCATAAAAACAGCTTGGTACTGGGCTGGAGAAGATGGCCTAGCGGTTAAAGCGCCGCTGCTTTTACAGAGGACCGGGGTTCTGTTCCCAACACCCACACGCGGCCCAAGAACCGTACTGAACCTCAGTTCCAGGAGAAATCTCCGTTCAGGAGAACAGAAACACCCTCTTTCCTGCCTCCGCGAAACATTGCACACACAGTGCACAACGTGCATGCAGACAGTACATTCATACACATACAGAAATAAATAAAATTAATTAAAAATTAAAAAAAAAAAAAAAACAGCTTGGTACTGGCAGAAAAACAGACCTGTTGACCAAGGGAACAAAACTGAAGATCCAAATCTGAGCACATACAATTTCAGACATCTCATATTTGACAAGGGGGCCAAGAAGACACAAGAGAAAAGACAGCATCTTCAGCAAGTGATGTTGGCAAAACTGGATCGCCACTTGCAGAAGAATGAAATTAAACCACTACCTCTCGCCCGGTACAAAAGTCAGTTCCAGATGGATTAAAGATCTCAACATGAAACCCCAAACTCTGAAGGTGATAGAAGAAAAAGTTGGCAGCAGACTACAAGACATAGGTGTAGGAAAAGTCTTCCTAAATCAGACAGCAGCTGCACAAGAATTAAGGTCGACAATTGACAAATGGGACCTCATTAAACTCAAAAGCTTCTGTACATCAAAAGAAACAATCAAGGAAGTGAAAAGAAAACCCATAGAGTGGGAGGAAACCTTCACCACAGAAACATCTGAAAAAGAATTGATTTCAGAATATATAAATTACTCAAAAAACAAAGAAGAGCCGGGCATGGTGGCACACGCCTTTAATCCTAGCACTTGGGAGGCAGAGGCAGGTGGATCTTTGTGAGTTCAAGGCCAGCCCGGTCTACAGAGTGAGTTCCAGGACAGCTGGGGCTACAAGGATACCCTGTCTTGAAAAGACAAAAAAAAAAAAAGAAGAAGAAAATAAACAAATGATCCACTCAATAGATGGAGCAAAGAGCTGAACAGAGAATTCACAAGTGAAGAATTAGAGATGGCTGAGAAATATCTTAAGAAGTGTTCAACATCGTTAATCATTAAGGAAATGTGAATTAAAACCACTTTAAGATATCATCTTACTCCAATAAGACTGGCTAGGATCAAGAAAACAAATGATACCAAGTGCTGGAAAGGTTGTGGGGAAAGGGGAGCACTTATCCACTATGGAAAGCAGTGTGAAGAACCCTTGGAAGACTTGGAATGAACTTGCCACCTGACCTAGCCATACCACTCCTGGGCATGTACCCACAAGACTCATCTTACCGCAGAGATACATGCACAACCATGTTTACTGCAGCTCTCTTCAAAATAGCAAGGAGCTGGAACCAACCCAAGTGCCCCTCAAGTAATGAGTGGATAGAGAAAATGTGGTACATTTACACAATGGAGTTCTATGCAGCAGTAAAGAAAGAGGACATCATGAGCTTTGCAGGTAAATGGCTGGAGCTAGAAGATATCATGCTGAGTGAAGTAACACAGTCCCAGAAAAACAAAAATGAATGGTATCCTTCATCTGTGGATCCTAGCACCAATTCCCTAATTGTATGGCAAACTGAGCAATGTCAATGTGATCTGAAAACAGCTGCGCTCTTGTATTGTGAATCCCTTAAAAAATAATAAACAAATAAAAATAAATAAAGTTCTTTTTAAGAATAACAAAAAAAAAAAAAACCAATCTGAGTTGGAGAGCTGGCTCAGTGGCTAAAAGCACTGACTGCTCTTACAGAGGACCCTGGTTTGAGTCCCAGCACCCACATGGCAGCTAACAACTGTAACTCCATTTCCAGGGAAATCCAACACCTTCTTCTGACCTCCACAGGTGCTGCACGACCCAGGTGTACTTATACACATGCAGACAATACACTCATATACATAAAAAAAATAAATGTATAACAATCTTAGGGAAGTAGAATACTATAAAAATAATTGCCTATAGTTATTGAGGTAAAAATCATAACTGAAACACAATATACAGTGAGGTAGAATATGCCATACAAACAATAGAAGTACAAAAAAGACCCAAAAATGTAATTGTATCAGGTTTAAAGGACAAAATATATATAACCAGGAATAGTAGTTGCAATAAACACAAGAGGAAGAGTCCAAGAAGTCAAAAATAGGGTTGCAAAAATCGCATGATGGGCTTCAGCATGTCTTGACAGCTCTAAGCCACACTCCTAAAGGAGAGGATGTCCCCTATAAAAAATATATGAAATTCATGAGGATTAAAAGAACTGAGAAACTATGAAATATAGATTTCAGTGAAACATAGTCTTATTTTCACATATGTACATGAAACTTTCTTTTAGTTTGTTTTTAAGAAACCAGATTTAGGGGCTGGAGAGATGGCTCAGCAGTTAAGAGCACTGGCTGCTCTTCCAGAGGACCCTGAACTCAGTTCCCAGCACCAAAATGGCAGTTGACAACCATCCATAGCTCCAGTTCCAAGGGATCTCATGCCCTATCCAGGCTTCTGCAGGCACGGCACACACAGACATACCTACATACATACAGACAAAACACTAATACATGTAAAATAAAAATAAACTTTTAAAAATTTTAAAATTAGATTCTAAGATAGATGCCAGCACTCAGAAACCCAAGGCAGGCAGATCTCTGTGAGATCAAGTCCAGGCCGGCCTGCATAGGAGGTTCCAGGCTACCTGGAGCTATAGGGTGACCCAGTAAATAAACAAACAAACAAACAAATAAATAAATAAATAAATAAATAAATAAATGCATACCAGATTCTACTCTCATCCTTACCCTAGAAAGTCTATAGTAGAGGCTGAGGCTCTGCCTTCCAATAGGTCAACACTATAAAAACAGAGTTGGATAATGCAAGTATGCTTTCAGAAATATTGTCTACAGAGCTTCAAGGTCAGGGAAACTCATCCAGCTCCTCTGGCTCATGAGAGACAATAAAGGGAATAATATGGCACCAATACTCCTGAAAAACAGCCCCTTTGCTATTTATTTACAGAGTATCCGGATGATCAAGGGCTTTGGAAACTATGCCTTACTTTATGTTAGAGATAGGAAAATGTTCCCATGTGGTTTGGACCAGTAGTTCTGGAATTTGATGATGCAAAAAAAATCACCTAGGAAAGTTTGCTTGAAAAGTAAGGTATCTGCCATCGTTGGTTCTGAGGCAAATGACCTTAGGAAAACACTGGGAAATATATGGTTTTGTGGTGTGTGTGTGTGTGTGTCTGTCTGTCTGTCTGTGTCTATATTGCATATGCGTGTACGTGTTCAAAATGAGTATGTGTGCATATGTGCATGCATGCATGTCTGTGGACAACTGTGTGGAGGCCACAAGTCAATGTCAGGTATCTTCTTGAATCACTCTTACCTTTATTTTTTGATACAGGATCTGAACCTGATAAGACTAGACTACCAGCGAGCACTGGGGTTGGAAGCATGCGCCACTACATTCAGGTTTTTGGTAGATTTCTTGCATAGCAAGCATTTTACCAGCTGAGCCACCTCCCCAGCCCCTGGAAGACATTTTTCCAACATTAATTTTGCAAACTTAGCTTTCCTATCAGCTTCTTGTCTGATGTTGTATCTGATTTACAGAAGGACCATCCTGATTTACTTTTGGCTCTGAGTAGCTACAGACATTAACATTTGCAGATAAAACAGATAATAGAAAACTTTACCTAATTTGACTCTCCTTTACTGTCAAGCAGTGATCACTTAATATGCAAATGTTTTGCTTCTTAAGCAGTATAATTATCTAACTAAAGAAACATTTTCTTGATCAATGTCCTATAAGATTTTCATGTAATTAGCGTGGGAAACCTATTTCCATTTATCATAGTTACTTCTCAGTGAGTCATGAACTCTAGCCAATTAGAGATCCATTTCATTTGGGTGAATATGGGTGTCAATTAAGCAACATAAGCCAATGTTTAAGATCAGAATTCCCAATTAGGAACTATAAAGCAAAACAAAACTAGTCAATGGATACTATAATAGCTCAATTGTAAAGAAGCTTACAAAGTAGATTATTGCCTGTTCTACCAACGCGATTGAAAGTTTTATCTCTCATTAACAAAACTGGAGTTTAATACTACTGTGCTAAATCAGAAGCCAGATTCAGAACATTTTATTGAAAATGTATTGTAATTTAATCTTTTTTAATATATATTTTGTACAAGATTATCAAATCTAGACCCGTGTCCCCTACCTTATCCCCCCACCCCACCAGAGTGAAAATGTATTGTTTTGGAGTCAATAAATTGTGGCATATGAGACACAGACTAGGAACCTAAGCTGTGCAGCTACCTCTGTATTTATGTCTAGACAGCATGTGGCCACAGGACAGTGGGAACCAGAAAGTTCTGTCTGCTGCTACAAGCACCCAGTTAATATCAGATGACATCAGCTACTAATTGGGACTAAGGCCCAGAAAATCAGTGGTCTTGTCACTCCACCCCACACCTGACATCAAATCTGCAATACTGTGAGTATGTAACAAAACAAGGATGTCAAAGTCTTCCCTCAACATAGAGAAACAAGGAGCTCCCAGTGTCTCAGATGAAGTTCATTCTACCCCAGAAGGGAGAGTCTGATACAAATAAAAGCCCAAACATTGCTCCAAGAACAAGAGGTGAGCTGTTAGTAGCCATGGAGATTTATTCTCTGGCTTCTAGCCTGAGGAAACATGAATTTCATTTATATTGAATTCAACTAGAAATAACTGTGACAATTATGTTTTTTGTTTGTTTGTTTGTTTGTTTGTTTTTGAGACAGGGTCTCCCTGTAGCTCTGGCTGTCCTGGAACTCACCCTGTAGACCAGGCTGGCCTCGGACTCACAGAGATCCGCGTGCTTCTGCCTCCCAAGTGCTAGGATTAAAGGCGTGTGCCACCATGCCCGGCATTTGTTTATTTCTGTATGTGTATCAATGTACTGCCTGCATGCAAATTTGTGCACCCGTGTCGTGCAATGCCGCGGAGGTCAGAAGAGGGTGTCGAATTCCCCTGGAACTGGAGTTCTCCTGGAATTGGAGTTTCAGACCAGACGGTTCTCGGCCGCCATGTGGGTGCGGGGGATGGAACCCGGGTCCTCTGTAAGAGCAGTCGGCGCTCTTAACCGCTAGGCCATCTCTCCAGCACAATTATGTTTTTTAAAAGTTGATTTTATTTTTTTTTATTTTTTTTTATTATTATTTATCTTTGTATGTGTATGAATGTACTGTCTGCATGCAGGTCTGTGCACCCGTGTCGTGTAATGCCGCGGAGGTCAGAAGAGGGTCTCAGATTCCCCTGGAACTGGAGTTCTCCTGGAATTGGAGTTACAGACGGTTCTTAGCCGCCATGTGGGTGCTGGGGATCGAACCTGGGTCCTCTGCAAGAGCGTCAGTGCTCTTAACCGCTAGGCTATATGGGATACACAACTTTAATCCCAGAACTTGGGAGTCAGAGACAAGCTAGTCTTTGTCAGATGGAGGCCAGCCTGGTCTACACTGTGAGTTCTAGGCCACCTGGAGCTACAGGAAGACACTGTCTCAAAAAAACAACAAACAGTAGTTTAGCTTAAAACTTTTTAACATAAATGTGATT
This sequence comes from Rhizomys pruinosus, assembly GCA_009823505.1. Classification (NCBI taxonomy): domain Eukaryota; kingdom Metazoa; phylum Chordata; class Mammalia; order Rodentia; family Spalacidae; genus Rhizomys; species Rhizomys pruinosus. Next base: position 2,108,923 of record VZQC01003804.1, on the reverse strand, counting down.
TTTTACTAATACCATACATTTTCCCCCACTTACCTTCAAAAATAATAGATTTTAGATTTCATGCTCATTTAGAAGAAGGTTCTTTGCTAGAATTAGAATATGGTACCAATAACCTTTACAATTAACCTTTGAAAGTGAGCTTGAAGCCCCTTTTCAATATCAGTGGGTATATATTTTTACTAGTTCATAAAATGTTTCTGATCATTTGTAAGTGATCTGTACCATTATTTATAAAAATAACTAGAATGCTTAAATAATAGATACAATAAATATTTTAATTGAATTGAAATTAAAAATACCATTCAAGTATTAATGAGCTTGACTCACTAGCACATAACTGAATGAATTGGGCGGTGTATAAATCCACAGAAATCTCTTTCTCAGACTTCTAAAGACCGGGAAGTATAGGTTAAAGCACCAGAATATCTGCTGTCTGGTTTACTTCTGCCAATGTGTCCAAACAAAGGTAAGGTTAAAGAGCTCCCTGGGGCTCTGCTATAAGAGTTCTAATACTACTTTCCTCAATACCAAATCACTTAAAAAAGATCCAACTTCTAATAGCATCACCTAAGGATTTTTTTTAAAGAAGTGAACAAAAACAAATAACTGGTCTGAGGAGGGAGGGTGTAGTGTAGTAGTAAAGTATATTCGTAGCATAAAGGAGAACCTGGATTTAATTCTCATCAACAAATGCATACAAACATACATATATAAAACTAAACAGTTATTCATTCTTACCAGAAGTTAATTCAATAAACTGCAAAACAGAACATATGAGCCACTCTTTTACAAAGTGCCTTCAGAGTCTGTGAAATGATAACGATATGTTATCCCTACCTGTCTAAGCCCCATTGTCCTAAACATTGTTCTCTCCCTTAAGAATTTAAAAAGTTATAAAAATTCCTTGGTCTGCTTCACAATTAACCTGGGGCTAATTCAGTCAGTCCTTTTAAAATAGCTCTTTCAAGAATTAGGACAAATGGCAGCTACCCAAGGCTGAGAACCATTAGAACTAGAAACTCAAGCAGACTCGTCTCATCCTGTCAAGCAGCTCACTATTCAACCCTGCTCTTCTGCAATTCATATTCATAATTTTCATAGAACACGTGAGAGAGGAACAATTATAGGACAACACAATAAAACTGTAAAGACAGGAATGTTTTTCATCAGTCTTGTTGCATTCCCATCATAGAGAATAAAACAAGAAGATTTAAGTAATTAAAAACTTAACTTCAATGTGGGTATATTTTGAGGTTGGATAGGTCTGTTCAACTCCAGCTGGGATTAAGATCATAAAGAAATTATTATGGCTTTCATAAGGATGGTGACTCACTAAGACCTTTCCCTACCTTATATGACTTTTAATAATTTAAACAAACATATGATTTTTGTAAATATTGAAGGAGTCAAGTTTTTTCAAGTCATATAAATGCAAATAATGTGTTCAATGAATTATTGCATTATCACAGTTTTGTGCTTTGTTTTGAATATTTTAAATCAGGAAATTAGAGAAGACAAATGCAAAATGTTTACTTTTAAAAAAAACAATCATTTTTTGGTTGTGAGCCTTTAACAATTGTACCAGGACACCGATCTTCAGAGAAAACTCTGTCATAGCCCTAGGCAAACATAATTTCTTTTTTTTTTTTTTAATTTCATTTATTTCTACATGTGTATGAATGTACTGTCTGCATGCAGGTCTGTGCACCCGTGTCGTGCAATGCCGCGGAGGTCAGAAGAGGGTCTCGGATTCCCCTGGAGCTGGAGTTCTCCTGGAATTGGAGTCTCAGACGGTTCTCGGCCGCCATGTGGGTGCTGGGGATCGAACTCGGGTCCTCTGTAAGAGCAGTCGGTGCTCCTAACCGCTAGGCCATCTCTCCAGCCCCATAATTTCTTACTATATGATAAATATGGATTCTTATATTTACAGACAAGTATGCCAGTTACCACTCACCAATCAAAGAAGCTTCTTTTGGAACAGATACTATTACAGAGTTTCACAACTGGTCACACACAAGAGAATAAGTGTCTGTGAGATGCCCAACCCTAAGTGACACATCTGTAATGTGTCACAAAACATAGTGGAACAGGGGGTAGAAAGAATACTAATCCATCTCTCAATGTTCATCAGTGAAGCTTCATCATGCAACAGAGGGCAATGAACACAAAAGGTCACAAATAGCCAAAGTGTAGAGAAAATACATACAGAATATACAGAATGTGGTTCCCTGGACAGGAATCCTATATTAAACTTTACCCACCCAGGGCTCAGAGACCATTGCAAAGCAGAGAAAGAGTATACGAGCCAGGGGAGGAGGTACATGAACATATGGAAACAGTCGTACAGTCTCCTGGGACCTTGCTCATATGAACCAACAGCAATGGTGTCAGCATGCACAAGACCCATGCAAAATTCAAGCAGACAAATACCCAGTACAGAATGGGAGAAATGAGCAACAGGCCACAACCTTAGCCGAAGAACCTTTGGCAGCTGATTACTGCTGGGAGAGCAAGAGTTGATCTTCAGTGAAGAGCCTCTAGATAGGCTGACTCAGCTCCAGGGGAAGGACTTGCACTGAGGGACTTCTGGGTGCACTAACTTGACTTCATAGCCTTTAACATATATGACAGAATGCATGATATCCAGTGGAGAAGGACATGGGTGATCCAGATGGAACAGGGTGTATAAAGATGATTAATATGTTGTTATGAAATACACAAAAATTCAATAAAAATATACAAAAATAAAAAATAACAAATAAAATTTAAAAAATTTAAAAATTATTGATGAATAAAATCCCCAAATAAATTTCTAATATTAGTCACTTTGCAGTGAGGGGATACTTCCCATAGTCCATAGTCCACGCTTTTGAAAGATACATTTCTCTTGGAATCTTCTAACTAGAGAATGTGTTTTATCCAAGAACAGTCAGCAGCTTACACATACAAACTTGTGATTCTTGAAATAATTAAAATCAATTTTTTCTGATTTTCCTTCACTCTGTTTCTTGCCAGATTCATCATCTGAACAAATGGCTCCTAAAGTTAAGGTCAGGACTGATTTCCTTTTACAAAACATTTTTTTTTTTTGTCTTTTCGAGACAGGGTCTCCCTGTAGCCCCAGCTGTCCTGGAACTCATATTGTAGACCAGGCTGGCCTTGAACTCACAAAGATCCACCTGCCTCTGCCTCCCAAGTGCTAGGATTAAAGGCGTGCACCACCTATAGTTTATTTTCAGAATTTGTAATTTTGATTTATATGTGGAGTGATTATATGCGTATTTTGGAATAATATAAATTTAAAGGGAATAAAAAGAGACAGAAACCTATTCAAAGAACTGATCAAAATGGTAAACTTGTGCACCAAAAAGGTTATAAAATACTTAGAAAAAAGATGCAAGACAGGACTTAACATGTATGACAGAATCCATGAACTCTGGCAGGAGGGGAGGGCATGAGGGGTGGGCATGGATGGGGGAATGAGTCTAAATTTGATTAAGAAATGTTGTATGAAATGCCCTCAATAAAAACTAACTTAAAAAAAGTTCACCGTTTCAGTCAGTTCTTTGACCCAGTCATTGTTGTTGTCGTTGTTATTCCTTCCAATTATTCATTACTCTAAAATATGCACATATGCATGCTACATATATCATAGGTTTTAGCATTTTTGGCTTATGATTTCTTTTTCTTTATTCGGCTAAAAGATGTCATGATTGAAGGCTCCTCTTTGGCAAGCCCAAACCACCATCAGTTCTGCCCTTGTGCTCCACATTGGGGTTTTCCCTTCCCATGGTCACCAAATGAGGTCCAGTAAGCACTGTGTCCTGTCTTGATCTTCCTGTACTGGTCTCCATGATATACCCTGGGTAGTCCAGCAATGACAGTCTATACTCTAAAGAGGCTGAAACCCCAGTAGTAGCTCAGTCCACAAGTTGGATGTCTCAGCAGTCCCCATCTGGCACAGAAGGTTTGGAGGATTCTTGGAGAGACAAGAGTCTTCAGTCCATATTGGAAGGTTGAAAAGTTGTGTCTCATGTCTTTGAAGGATGGCAAAAGCAGTGGCAGCCACAGAGTAGATGCACTTGCCAGTAAGACGTGAAAACAACTGTTCTCTCTTTTTTTTTTTTTTTTTACTTTTTGTCTTTTTACTAAGATCTCAAGTTTTATACCTGAAGTACAATTTTTTAGAACTTACCCTTTATTTATTTCTGGTTATTCCTTCCTTTTGGATGTTTAAGGCCACACAGTTAGCCCAGATTAACCAAGGTTTTTGTTTTCTCAAGGTCAGTTAAGGATCTGGTCCTCAAGAGTCACTCAGGTTTTTTTTGGGGGGGGGGAGCCCCTGGCTCCTTTTGGCCTTTCAATCACCAGTTCCATCCACTTGAGGACAAAATCTGGTCTTGCTAGACCAGGCTTCCCTTTCTGATGCCTGAGCAGACTTTCCTCTTTATAGACTGGACACTGGCTGAAGTCCCATTAGTGGATCTCCAAGACCTCCCTGCACAGGAATACTGGTGACTCACATTTTCAGGACATTTCATGAGATGCCCTCATGCATAATCCCCTGGGACTTAGTTGACCTCTGAGGGCAAAGAACAAAATTATCCCTTAAGACCCTCAGCAAAATTCGTACAAAAACTTTTTTATTGACTATTTGAGTATTTTTTAGAAACATTTTATTAACATTATTTAAGAAGTAACATGATTACATTGAACGACTTTGTATAGGGTGGAGAATTTTGAAAGAGAGTGAATGAAAAACCCACATTGTAGTAACATTGACAAATTTTGCATTATTGTTAAAGCATGGTAGTCTAGTTTTGCCAGTGCTCAAGGTTTAGAACTTTTAGTAGACACAGAATTTCAAATTTATGTTCTAAGATATAATGACATTTTTTTTTAGTTTGAGGAGTATAACAGTTCAGTTTAGTTATTAAATTTCTTTCAATTTCTTTTTGCAGAGGTTGTTGTTTCCTTTAATTTTATATTACTCCAGAATATGCATATATAAGCTGTACATATTTATCAAAATGACAGAGTCTGAAAATAAGCTATAGGTTAATTCCAAAACATGTTCAGGATACACATTTTAACAGTAATTTTGCATGCAGGCAGAAAGAAATATAACTTTACATTCCAGGATACATTGCAAGTTGACGTATATTTTCATGTGCTTTCAAAGAAGAGATTGATTCTTTCTTATAAATCTCATAACTTAGGAAAATAGAGACATAAACTTCAAGTTACATCTATAGTAGCACCAGGCTTGACTTACATATAAGAATTTGGTGCTAGTATCCACAAATGAGGGACACCATATGTTGTTGAAGTGCAGTGAAGTACAGTGGCACTTCCCGGTTGAGGGATGTGGGCCACAGCAGAGAGGCAGGCAGCAAACTAGGCAGCCTCTAGAAAGGCCATGGAAAGGTGACTTATTCTACAAATACACTAGTTGAAGTGGATCCTTGGAAAGATTACTCATCCTTTCTGCTTAAATTCTTAAATAGCATTAAAAGAATATTCTAGTATGATATGTTGTTTTCACCATGATTTCTACTTAGTGTTATTAATCCAAGTTTAAGAATATTTTACTATGTAAGATCTGTACTATGACACAAACATCATACACCCTCAAGTAAATTTTCCCCAGAGCCTCTCTTGTATGCATCATAGATGTGAGGTGGTAGTTTATATAATAATTAAGTGTGACTTCAGGGTGTGTGCTTGCTTACTAGAATGATCCCTTTACAATCGGCTAAAAAAAGTAAAATCTTAAGATTACAATAATAAAGACCTGTATCAAAAATCTGAACATTTTTCTGGGAAAATCTGTTGCAAAAAATGATTGAATATTTTAATTGTACCAAATATGATTTAAATTATGATAATTTTTCTGCTTGCTTTTGTACCTTAAGGGAAAAAATAACACTTTGACATTAAAGCAAAGTACCTCCCCTTCTTTTCACTCACAAGAAAACAGAGATATAGGAAAAGTGGCCCCCATAAAATACCTTTGAAATCTCACATTTGGGGGACTGGAGAAATGGCTCAGTGGTTAAGGACACTTACTACTCTTCCAGGGGACCTGAGTTTGATTCCTTAGTACCCGTGTTGAGTCGCTCACAAGCACCTATAACTCTAGCTCCAAGGAATCTGACAACTCGTTTCCCATCTTCCACAGGCACACACACACACACACACACACACACACACACACACACATACACACACAAAAAAATAAAAGTAAACTGTTTTTTTAAGAGATTATTCATTTTGCTGGGCATGGTGGCGCATGCCTTTAATCTTAGCACTTGGGAGGCAGAGGCAGGTGGATCTCTGTGAGTTCAAGGCCAGCCTGGTCTACAGAGTGAGTTCCAGGCCAGCTGTGGCTACAGGGAGACCCTGTCTCAAAAAGACAAAAAAAAGAGAGATTATTCATTTCTATAGATTTAAATTTCTGTTTCTAAGGCTGAGGTTGTAGCTTAAGGGTAGAGCACTTATCCATCATGTGTAAGGTTCAATCCCCAGCAGTGCAACAACAAAATTATTCTTCAAATTTTAAATGTTCCATAAAAGTACTTTAGAGTTTCTATTAATATTTTAAAAATTATATTTCAAAATTAGACTGAAAATATTTTATACCTAATATCGGAAAAATTTAGCAGACACTAGTAACCACCACCTAGCTATTCGCTGATTACTTGGGGTGAAAATGGCAAAAGATAATTTGCTGTTTCTTCGCATATCTTTAAAAATATTTTAAATCTATCACTAAATGAAACTGTGGTTGATTTGCAATAGCTTTTTCTTTTCCATTCAAGTCTGAGCTTGCAGCCTGACAAAAACAAAATCAAGCACGGCAGAACTTTCACCACGTTTAGGTGAATGCCTGGTACAGCTCAAGTAAACACATGCTCGCCTCAAGGAATACCAGCATCAAACATGAGCCTGTATTTCACTCTTTTGGAGAATAGTAAGTTTAAAATAGTTTCCAAGACATCAGCTCCAGAGAAAGTAGAGTGTTTTGCTTCTCATCCACCTGTGCCCCTTTTCTAAGCCTAGGGAACAATCTGCGGAAGAGGGGGCGTGGTAGAATGTAAGGGCTTCGATTGGGGTTAATGGTGAAACTACAACAATATAGACTGGACACTCATTTGATCAACTTGATTGAACATACAAGCCCCCCCCTCCACCAGGATGGTGGGACCCATGAGCTGTGTGGGTTTGGGCACAACTGCTTGCAAATTGGTTTTACATGAAGGATGCTTGTACTCACAAATTATCACCTATTGTTAAAAAAAATGAAAACAAAACAAAACAAAAAAGCAGAGAAAGATGCAGAAAACTTATGGCAGAATGCACGATCTGCGATGGGTAGGGGTGGGGTGGGGGGGAAGGGAAGGGGATATATGCCTGAACTGAATTGGAAAATGATGTATGAAATACACAAAGCATCAATAAAAATAAATTAAAAAAAATAGTTTCAATACCACAGAGATACTTGTAACCCACATTTATAGCTACACTGTTCATGATACTCATAAAATGGAATCAGCTTCCATGGTTTACCTTAACAAGTGAAATGATAAAGAAAATGTGGTACACAAAGTGAAATTTTATTCAGTCATAAAATTAAAATCATAGCAGATGTAGGCAAATGGAAGCAACTAGAAATGTGGCTATGTATAAACTCTGTGTTATACAGAAAATCACTAATAATAACGAAGCTGGTTAGTAATAATATAATTTATTCATCTCATGAGTCTCAGGCATAAAGTGTAGGTTTTCTAAGGTAGTTATGAGTAATGGGTTCTAGAATTTGGCTTTCCAATGCTAAATGTCATTGGTCCTTTGGGAAGCAAAAGCCAAGTACATCAAATGGGGTAAGATATGCTGGGAGCAGGGCATGGTGGAGCAGGCCTTCAATCCCAGCACTTTAATCCTAGCACTCAGGAGGCAGAGTTCAAGGCCAGCCTGGTCTACATAGCGAGATCCAGGCCAGCTGGGACTAAAGGGAGACCCTGTCTCAAAAAGACCAAAAAAAAAAAAAAAAGATATTCTGGGGAGCTAAGATGTGTCTTACCAGGTCAAGTGTTTGCTGTACCTCATGAGGGCCTGAGTTCAGATCCCTAGCACCCATGTGAAAATCTGGGCTTGATGGCCTGTGTCTGTAACCCAGCACTGGAGTTGGACAGGTAGGACATGGGTGGATCCCTGAGCTTGTTGGTCACCCAAGATGGCTAAAATAGTAATCTCCAAATTCTCTGAAAGAGTCTATCTCAAAATATAAGACTGAGAAGTAACTGAGGAAAAACATCCTGAGCTCAACCTCTATCTCACCCATGAATTCACTGAGTATCCCAGCACACACACATTCATGCTTACATGTATGAGACAGAGGTGGGGAGGGAGGGAGAGAGAGAGAGAGAGAGAGAGAGAGAGAGAGAGAGAGAGAGAGAGAGAGACTACATTTGTTTTTTGGAAAAGAAGCATATCATATAAATATCTACATGCTATGTAGTCATATTGTCTTTGTTATCTTACTAATAGCATATGTACATTTCCTTACGCACATAAACTCACAGTCTGTCTTGCTTTCCTACTTGTGTAAATACTCCTTAAGTTCTTCAAGAACTTAAGTAGTATTTAAGTATTAGCTGGGTGTGGTGGCGCACACCTTTAGTCCTAGCACTTGGGAGGCAGAGGCAGGCGGATCTTTGTGAGTTCAAGTCCAGCCTGGTCTACAGAGTTCCAAGACAGCTGGGGCTACAGGGGAACCCTGTCACAACTGCTTGCAAATTGGTTTTACATGAAGGATGCTTGTACTCACAAATTATCACCTATTGTTAAAAAAAATGAAAACAAAACAAAACAAAAAAGCAGAGAAAGATGCAGAAAACTTATGGCAGAATGCACGATCTGCTATGGGTAGGGGTGGGGTGGGGGGGAAGGGAAGGGGATATATGCCTGAGCTGAATTGGAGAATGGTGTATGGAATGCACAAAGCATCAATAAAAAAATAAAAAATAAAAAAATAAAAAAAGGTAAGTATTAAATAGCCATGAATTTAGAACCTTTACTGAGGGCTAGATAGATGGCTCAGTAGTTAAGAGCACTGGATGATCTTGCAGAAGACCAAGGTTCAGTTCCCAGCACCCACATGGTGGCTAAAAGCTATCAATAACTCTAGTTCCAGGGGATCCAATGCTCTCTTCAACCTCTATGGGCATTTCACCACATGAATGCACTTACATACATGCAGGCAGTACATTTGTATACATAAAATGAAATAAAGGAAAAGAACTTTACTGATGCTACAAATAAAATTAAATGGGTTGAGTCACAGCACACATCTTCATAGAGCCTAAAAGTCCTTATTAGAAAATCATGCTCTCTGTTAAATTAACCTGGTGGTGAGCCCCCGAGGCCCCTCTTGTGCATTCAGCATATGAAGGCCTCCCCAGCTACATATTCCTCCTGAGCAGGACATATCATATTGTCCTGGCTTAGCCAGAGAACTTCCAGCCTGTTCTTGAGACAGAGGCAAAGGCCTACAACTCAGCCCTGGAAACTGAACTTGTATCTGAAGGCAATTTTTTTTTTATTTATTTATTTTCTATGTGTATGAATGTACTGTCTGCATGCAGGTCTGTGCACCTGCGTCGTGCAATGCCTCTGAGGTCAGAAGAGGGTCTCAGATTCCCCTGGAACTGGAGTTCTCCTGGAACTGGAGTTACAGACGGTTCTCAGCTGCCATGTGGGTGCTGGGGATCGAACCCGGGTTCTCTGCAAGACCAGTCGGTGCTCTTAACCGCTAGGCCATCTCTCCAGCCCCCTGAAGGCAATTTTACCAACATATCTCCTCTGCTAACATGCTGCCTACAAGGGCTTCGATCGTTTAGTATTTTCTTATTACAATGCAAATAAAACAGAAATAAATTGGATTCTAGATTCATATAAGATTGCATGCAGATACCCATTTGTTCTCTTCTTTTGACATACAAGAAATTCAAATTTCTCGCTTTGATCAAAATTTAATAAAATCACATATTTGTGTTTTGTTTGATAGTATTTCCTTATTTTTTCATCTAAAAATGGATGGGAGGAAATCTGCAGAAATTATAAAGCCGATAAAAATTAAGCTGGCCCCTGCTGGGTGAGGAAGAGTTGGTCTTCTTTAAGGGAGTGACAGACTGAACAGGCTCTAGTCGATGAACTTCACACCAAGACACATCTGGGGACACAAACGTGACTAGATAGGCCTTAACATGCGTGACAGAATGCATGAAATCCAGGGGGAGGTTTCTGGGTATGTGCGAATAGGGGAAAGAGCCTAAATATAATTAATATAAATGCACAAAAATCCAACTAAAATATATATTAAAAATTAAGCCCCTCATGGTATTCTAAGTGCACATTTGATAGAAAAACAAAAGGCAAACAATTAAAAGATTTGCCTAGAGCCTCACACACTACTAATGGTTTGAGCACCACTTAAGACCTCCCACATTAATCTGGATGCCTTGCAGTGACCATCTATAGATGCTATTTAAGCATCACTAAAAGAATTCAGAAAAACCACTCTTCTTCTTGAGTATTTAACTGAGTATTCAGCAGCAAGTGCATGGAAGAACACTATCTCAGGTTACAAGGGAAAGCAGATAAGTCACTCAAAGGACCAGAGGATAGTTCTGCCCATACCCACCTTTCAGAACAGAAGAGCTGGGCATGAACCAGACCCTGAAGAGAGAACAGCAGGACCTTGATCAAAATTATCTCAAAGTGGGGAAAATAGCTTAAATTAAGTACTACTGTTGTCTTGCCTAATAAGTCTTAAAGCAAGACCCAGAGATTGACTCAGTTCTAATTAACAGTGTCCCAAAGTGATGCTCAAAAATACCTCTAGATATACAAAACAAATTCAGCATACAAAGTATAAAATTAATAGTATCTAGATTTCATTTTTTTAATTGTCAGGTTTTGTTTGTTTTGAGATGGGAACTCGAATATCCCACACTGTCCTTAAGTTCATTGTGTAAATTCAAAAATAACCCTGTATTTATTATCTAGCCTTCACCTCCAAAGTGCTGAGAATACAAGAATTCCCAGCTTCAGATTTTCAAAGAAATGGTAAAAAAGGAAATATAGGATTCAGCAAAACTAGTATGAATGTTAGGATTAGTAGACAAGGTAAAGACAGTATTATATTCCATTTTCAAAGCTTTGAGACAGAATGACATCTTAAAAATACAAACATCTTTTTAAAATGAATGATGTACACAACTTTTAGACTGTCAGTAGGAATATGAAACAAAATCTTCACTCTGGAAAAATGGTATGGTGGTTTCTTAACTTAATAAATAAAATATTAAATAAAAATACCTATAAATACCTCTATCATCCAGCCATCCCTCCAGATGCCCATGAAAAATAAAAGAATGTCTCAATACATGACACAAACATCTATACTAACCTTATGGCCAAAAGCTAGAAAGAAACTAAATGTCCATTAAAATGTGAATGGATAAGCTCTGGTATATCCACATAATGGAATCATTCTCAGCAATATAAAAGCAAACCTGACTCATGTGTTTATGAATTTTACACATATTATTGAGAAAATGACAAAAGACACACACACACACACACACACACACACACATATATATATATATATATATATATATATATATATATATAT
>VZQC01003804.1:2079455-2094498 GCA_009823505.1 Rhizomys pruinosus | reverse complement strand
GGTGTGGTGGTGCATGCCTTTAATCCTAGCACTTGGGAGGCAGAGGCAGGCGGATCTTTGTGAGTTCAAGGCCAGCCTGGTCTACAGAGTGAGTTCCAGGACAGCTGGGGCTACAGGGAGACCCTGTCTCGAAAAGACCAAAAAAAAAAGGACAAAGCAGCCAGGCCTGGTGGTGTACACCTAAAATCCCAGCACTAAGGAGGCAGAGGTGGGCAGATATCCATGAGATCAAGGCCACTCTGCTCTACATAGTCAGATCCAGACCAGCTAGGGCTACAGGGAGAACTTGTCTCAAAACAAAAGGAAAAGAAAAGGGAAAAGCGCACAAGTAAAACAAAGGACAACGCATCATCTTCATCTTTGACAAGCAGGAAAGGATAATGCCACAAATAAAATGGTTTGTATTCTGTGCACATAGCTTATTTTCCAAGTAGCTCTAGAGAATTGCAGAAATTATCTCTGTTATATAATCTTTTGTGAAGAACCAGTGCATGCTTTCATATTACAAATCACTGATTTTAAATTATGTTTACATTGCACATTGCAAGAGAATTTCAAAATGGAAATTGATATCCTAGGAATTATATACAAATTTTATTTGAGAGGGTATTTTTGTCAAATTCATAGCAAATCTATCAGCCAATACAGTTGTTAAAGCTGAAATTATGCACACACAGCAAAGTTCAATCCATATTTGATGTCTACTTTAATCTGAAAGTGCTCAGATACTTGGTTTTTGGCACGTTGAGGATTTTAAGCACATATTTTATAGCAATCGGTGGATTATCAAGATCATCCTTAAAGATTACTTTCTCATATTAGGCCAACTTGTCACTTGCGTGTACCTTGCTTTGCTGGGTAGTTTCATTGTCACCTTGATACAACCTAGAGTCATCTAGGAAGAGGGAAACCAACTGATGAATTTTCCATTCAGATTGGCCCAGGGCATGTCTGTGATAGATTGCCTTGATTGGTGACTGCTGTGTGAGAGAGACCCCAGCCCTCTGTGAACGGCACCATCTCTAGGCAGGGATGTCTGGGCTATATAAGAAAGTGTGCAACATCATTAATAATTAAGGAAATGCAAATTAAAACTCAGATATCATCTCACTCCGATACGACTGGCCAAGATCAAGAAAACAAAAGACACCAAATACTGGAGAGGTTGTAGGGAAATGGGAACACTCATCCACTGCTGGTGGGAATGTAAACTTGTACAACCATTATGGAAAGCAGTGTGGAGAACCCTTAAAAGACTCAAAATGAGCCTACCTCCTGACCCAGTCATACCACTCCTGGGTATATACCCAAAAGACTCATCCTACCACAAAGATACATGCCCATCCATGTTTACTGCAACTCTCTGCACAATAGCAAAGAGTTGGAACCAACCCAAGTGCCCCTCAACTGATGAGTGGATGCCAAAAATGTGGTACATCTACACAACGGAGTTCTATGCAGCAGTAAAGAAAGATGACATCATGAACTTTGCAGGTAAATGGATGGAGCTCGAAGCTATTATGTTAAGTAACACAGTCCCAGAAAAACAAGCAGTGAATGGTTTCCCTCATTTGTGGGTGCTAATACCAAATCCCCAGATGAAAGGCAAGCTGAACAACATTATTGTTATATTTCTGTTTATCTGAAAGGAACTATGTTGTTATAATATAAATCTCTTAACGGGCTCTAGAATCAATCCACCACTTACTTTCAGACTCTATAATTACTGTGTATGAGTGAAAAGTATGTATACATGTTTTAGAGTAATATAAAATTAAAGGAGGAAAATGTGAATTCCTAAACATAAAAAAAAAAAAAGACTGAAGACTGAGGAGAAAAGGTGCAGGACAGCAGTCAGTTAGGCAAGAAGGCATGATCTGGGTGGGGGTGGGAGTGGGAAGGAAAAAAGGGGACAATGCCTAAACTGACCGAGAAATGATGTCTAACTAGACCACACATCAATAAAAAAATCTGTGTTAAAAAAGAATGAATAAGTGACTTAAAAAAAAAAAAAAGGGTTAGCTGAGTGAGACAGAACAACCAATCCAGTAAGCAGCATCCATCCTCGATTTCTACTTCAGTCCTGCCTTGGCTTTCCTTGTAGATTACGGCCTGGAAGGGTAAGCAAAACAAAACCTCTCCTCATCTAAGTGCTTTTAATAGACTGTTTATCACCGCAACAGAAAAGGAAAAACTAGAGCACTTACTAATTTTTCTTTGTGGTACTGAGTATCACATCTTAGGGCCTGATATAAGCTAGATAAGCTCTCTACACTGTGCTACATCCGCCCTTTACACAGTCTTATATATCACCATGCTTCTATAGACTGCAATTATCTCATTTCTCATTACTTTTCTAATATGTATCTATATTATTTCAAATAACAGAGGCAGTTATTGTTAAGCATGTAAAGGTGATACAACTATGCCTCCAGTTACATAGGAGACAAGCAGTGTGTCTCATTCAAAAGGAGGTTATGTAGCTTCTGCCATGTTATTTCTTTCCACCTGTTTGAGACATAGTTAATTTAACATACAGTTTGTCACAAAGATGCAAAGTAGTTATTAGGGATTTTTTTCTCATTCTCTTGTAACATTTTAACATTCTGAAAAGTGGTGTTAAGGTGCTGGAGAGATTGGCCTCCTTCCTAGCAGTTAATCGAGCACCGGACTGCTCTTGCAGCGGACCCCGGGGTTCGATCCCAGCACCCCCACATGGTGCTGAGAACCATCTGTAAATTCAATTCCAGGAGAAACTTCATCCAGGGGAATCCGAGACCCTCTTCTGACCTCCGCGGCATTGCATGACCGGGTGCACAATACCTACATCAGACAGTACATTCATTAAATAAATAAATAAATAAATAAATAAATAACTAACTAAATCAAAATAAATAATTAAATAAACGTTTAAAGTTTAAAAAGTTTGTTCCTTCATGAATAATTCAGTTGGTGAATTTGAGCAGTACCCATATTAAAAATGGCTAATAAAACCTCACAGATCATCTCATTCAGCCTGCCCAATTTTAGCAGCAAACATGACTCCCTTTGACATTTTGAATTAGGTACCATAATGTTCTAAATTTACTATGTTTTGGAGTCTCCGTCATTCATAAATTAGTTTAAACTGATAACTCACTGTGGTGTTAGTCAATACCTAAGTCTACTTTCTTGAACGAAAACACAGAATTCTACAGCAGAATTTTCCACTGCTTCATAAATTTCAGCACAACATGCTCTTATTCTTATGCCTAAGGCCTTTTGTAGCAGACTCATCTATTGACCTGCCTAAGACAAAGATTCTTCTTAAGAGCATCTCTTCATGTATGTTTATTGTGAAGCTGAGTTCCCAAAATAGACAGTTCATTTGTTTGTTGACTCTACTTGAAACTGCTGTGTCAAGTAAGCTCTCAGTAGCTCTCACTCTGCATAAGAAACAATTATTTTATATTTCAGTCTTCACAAAAAAACATGAAAGTCATGGTATTATAACTGGCTGTTGAGGGGACAGGAGGAGATAGATCAGTTGTTAAGAGCAATAGCTGCTCTTGCAGAGGTCCCCATCACTTACAACCAGCTAACAACCATCGTAAACTCCAATTTCAGTGGATCTGACGCCCCTTCCGACTTCCACAGGCATTGCATGACATGGTTGCACTTACTTACATTGCAGGCAATATTAATATGCATAAAAATAAATAGGGACATATAAAAGTATTTTAAATGGCTATTGAGAGAAGAGAGCATAGACGCTCTGAGATTTGTTTAAACCACAAGCTGAAACAGCAAGTGGTGGAATGAGTCAGAATCCAGTCATTCGTACTGAGATGCAACACCACTATGCCACACACAGTACTGCACTCTCAAGATTACCCCAAATTTACTTTATTTTTTTTAATTAGTTTTGATTGATGCTTTGTGATTTAAGTACCATTTGTGAAAGTTCAGGTCCAGGGATTTATGTAACTGTCACTCCCCCCCACCCCCACCCCATCCAGATAGCATTCTGCCATAACTTTCCTGCATCTTTCTCTCAGTTTTTTTTTTTCATTTTTAGCTATAAAGTGATCCATCATGAGTACAAGCATCCTTCATGCAAGCCTAAATTTCACTTTAACTTTCATTCAAATTACACTGAGAAAGGCTGAGAAGGTGGCTCAATGTGTTAAGCACTTGCTTCACCAGCATGAAGACATGAATTCAATCCCACAACCAAACCCACATGAAGCCAGAGCAGTGGGGTGTGTGTGTGTGTTTGTGTGTGTGTGTGCCCTAATGCCCACCCACTGCTCCTCTATAGGGAGATGAAAGGTGGAGACAAGAAAGTTCAAAACACTCAGGCCCCAGCTTGCCCAGTGTACACAGCAGCACACAAGAGACTCCATTTTCAACAACACTGGGAGGTGGAGAAATCCAAGGTTGTCTTCTAACCTCCACATGCACACTGTTTGGTACAAACCACACCTGTACTTCTATATCTAATCACATGCATGGAAATAACACATGCATACAATGTGCACAAAAAAATGAATTAACTGCAGAGTGTTTGCCGCCTCTAAATGGATTCAGGCTATTCACCCATGTAAAAATATATATACTTAATACATACTACTAAATTGTAAAAGTGTAGATATTGAAAAATGGCGGGACCCTGTTATTCAGCTAATCTTTATCATTAAAATACACATTTCTGCAATGTCTCCATTTGATTATTTTTTGATGTATATGAATGTATTGCTTGTGTGTAAGTGCACCCTTTTTGTACAATGCCTGTGGAGGTCAGGAGAGGGGGTTAGATCCCCTGGACCTGGAATTAAAAGATGTTTTTAGCTGTCATGTATGTTGGTAAATGAACCCGCGTACTCTTCTATGCCATCTCTTTAGCCCACAAAGTCTCTATTTTGAAGACATTTTTCAATAAATATTAACGTGATGAGAAATATTCTCAATACAAAGAGTATATAGTTCTATTTACAGTATTAAAATTTAGAGAATGCTCCTTGGTTTTTCATTTGTTACAGCCAAGGTTATACCATTCTGAAAACATGACCCATTTAAGTGCTCATTTCTTTTTTTTTTTCGTTTTATTTTTTTTTTTTTTTTGTGTATTTTATTTTTTTTTTTTTTTAATTAATTTTTTATTGATGCTTTGTGCATTTTCATACATTTTTTCCAATTCAGTTCATGCTTATTTCCCTTTCCTCCCCCCCACCCCCCCCCATCCCAGGTTCGGGGGGGGGGGGGGGGGGGGGGGGGGGGGGGGGGGTTTTTTTTTTTTTTTTTTTTTTTTTTTTTTTTTTTTTTTTTTTTTTTTTTTTTTTTTTTTCGATCATGCATTTTGCCATGACTGTCCTGCATCTTTTTTTTTTTTCCCTCAGTTTTTTTTTTTTCATTTTTAGCTATAAAAATGATAATCCATGAGTACAACATCCTTCATGCAAAACCTACTGCAGGCTGTGTGCCCAAACACCTTACAGCCCCACCATCCAGTGGGGGGTGACAGGTTGTTTGTTCAATCACGTTGATCACATGAGTGTCCCAGCTTACATGCTGTGTTTCACCATTCACCCCAAATCGCAGCCCTTACATTTCTACCAGGGGCTACCGAACATTTTCTGGGATAAAAACTAGTTAATGTTAAAAAAAGTTCTAGCATAAAGGGTTATTTTGGTAGTTTGTTTGTGTTGTGTTGTTGTTGGCTATTTGAGATAGGATTCTCCCTGTAGCTTCAGATGGCTGGACTCCACTATGCAGACCAGGCTGGCTCCATCCTCACAGGTCACTTGTCCTGTCTCCTGATCACGCGTCTTAAAGGCATGCATCCACATGCTTGCTACCAACATGAATATAGGAACATTTTCACTTAATAAATTCAGCTTTAGCTAGTCATCCTTATATAAATTATAACATCTTTATTTTGTGTGTCTTCTGAAACTTAATCACAGCATTTTCTGAAATTCTACCAATTTGCAAATCATTTTTAAATTATGCCAAAGAAAAGGGAATAATTTTTAGAGAAAATTCTGTCACAAATGGTTTGCTATCTCCAACAGTCACATTCTTTTCCTATGGTTAATATTAGCATAATTCCCATTATAAAATGATATGTAGGTCACTAATTTCTACATCTTCCAATGTGATGGTGAGTATGAATAGTTGTCACGTTTCTGTAATATAGTATTTCCTACATCTTTTGACACAGGTAATAATCATTACTTCAACTGGCATCACAAGCATGTCATTTCTGTCTGTATACTATTCTTTTAACTTTTCATCCTATTTTTTATTCCTGGGTAATTTATAATGTATTCAGATTAGACTACTTTATATATTTTGCACGTACTTCACTCTATATTTTAAAAGGATTTCCCAATACTTGGTTTGCTCTTCCTCTGTTTCTGAGTACTGAAATTTTATTCCTGCAAAGTCTTTTCTCCTTGAAACTTCCCCAGCTCTACTTCCCACCAACACCCTAGCTGAAGAAGAAAAATACAAAGAATAGGATAAATATGGAAATGTTTGAAGACACTGTCTTGAGTTAGGTCTTTCACCTAAAGGAATTGAGATATTAGAATTAAAATAAGAATAGTTTTTCATTCATTTTTATTTTATTCTTAATTTTTAATTTATTCTGTGTCTGTGTCTCTGTGTGTGTGCACGTGCTGTGTGCGTGTGTGTGTGGTATGTGTGTATGTGTGTATGTGTGTGGCATGGTATACACAGGTGTGCAGGTGCCCTCTGAGGCAAGAAGAGGGTATCTGTTGTCTGGAGCTAGGGTATAGGCAGTTCTGAGATTGCCCATCATGGGTACGGGAATTGAAATTCAAGCTCTTCTTTCAAGGACAATATGTGATTTGAACCACTAATCCTCTCTCAGCACCTCTATTTTTATTTTAATATTTCTCTATCAGTCTGCAGAGTTCTGTTTTACCAAAATTTCTCAATCAGCTCAGCTGGCCTGATCTCCCTGAAACCTTCTCTTGTCCTTCTCTTCATTTGTAGCCCACAATCATATAATTCTACTAGCATTCTTAACCCCTATGTAGTACATAATCCATTCCATTTTAGCTGTGTTAAAGAATCAATTGATGATAGTCTAGCAAAGATCCTATGGTAAAGATGTTACCACCACCCTGATTTTACACATGACATAACTAGGACCTAGACAGTTAAACAACAATTCTAAGATGATAGCATTAGCTAAACCAGGTTTGTCTGACTCCAAATTCTGTTCTTTAAGCAAACAAGTTCATATTTAGAGTCCTAGATTTGCAGAAGTTTTAGGAATATCCTGATGGCTATTCAGGACACAGTGTCAGCCCATCCAGGACACCATCTCTGTCTAGCTACCCAAATACATGCAGTGACCAGCTTATTATAAAGCTAGATATAAATGTACCAATTGCCCTGGCTTTATCTATATTGTATGTTGTGAAGAGATGGAACGGACTTACTATACCTTCGCTTCATCTTTCACTCTAGTGATTCAGTCCGCTACAAAATAGTAAGTCCTGAAAAAACTGAAGAGAAACACAAATTCATTTCAAGTTAACATCTATCTGTTTGGTAAAAATATTAATGAATCTATACTGAATAATAAGCCCATATTTTCCACAATATAATTTGGGTAAAAGATTCAACTACAAGCTTTCTGGATATCATAACAATATTTTACTCACCTTTTGCATTTTCAGAGGGCCTATGGTTGAAGAGAATAAGCATACACCAAGATAACAGCACTGCCCTCATTTCCTAATTATGCCAGATTCACACACACTGGAGGGAGTTATAGAAACAGTGGGCTACATATTTCAAAGTCATCCAAAAATACTAAGAAGGTGGGCAAGAGTCCTAGGGACTGTCTTAAAGTAGGGCATCATCTTCTCCTGGGAGAAGTATAAAACATGGGGTCATAGAAGCTGAGCGTTTTAAATAAAAGTACAAAGTACAGTTGTAAGCCTGCCCCCTGTGACTTCACCATCAGAATTCACATGTAGATTATTGCTTTGTTTGTCCTTTAAGCTATCCTCCTGACAATCTTCATGTTCTTTCCTAAATCCACCTCAGTATTTCTCTGTCCATTTTATCCCAAAGAAAGGGGTTAGTATGTGGTGCCCAGTGTTTCCAGAACTAGTCTGATGCCCACTGCAATTAGGGGCTGAAGAGGTAGAGTGCTCACATCTCAACCTGCCAGAGTTCGTCGGAAAATGAAATGAGCTCAAGTGCGAGTCGTTCAGACCCCCAGGGTTAAGCTGCAGTACAGGGCTGAGGGATCATCTTACATAGTGATGGTCAAAGCTCACCCTTGGGAGCTATGCTAACGGGTCGTATTTTATTGACATAATTTGTCCCCATGCATTTCACGGGCTTTAATGCCCAAGAAATTGTTGCATGGATATATTATAAACATGTGTTTTAATATGTTGTGTTTTCAGACAATGACCACATAGCCATATAAGGTTCCTGAACATAGAGAATCTTTAGATAGAGGATACACATTCAAAGAAAAAAATAGAAGTCTCATTTAAGAAGTGAAAATGTCAAGAAAGAATATCAGATATTGCTGCTCATCACAACTAATACTTGTTCCATTTTAACTCTAAAGACTGACCTTACTCCTCATATTAAATTGAATACTAACTACCCAATGAAAAATTCAAAATTTTGGCATAAGATAAGGTTATAGATTATTTCAAACTTGCTTTTTGAATCAATTATTTCAGAACAGAATGTCAGTTAAACAGCAGGCACTTTGTAGGCAGAGACTATATTATTTTTATTTTCCTTTCTCAGCACCTAACAGATAGTAGTGCTTAAATGTTAGCTAGACAAAGACATAGTAAAAATGTGAAGGAAAAGACAGAAAGGGTATTTACTATAACCAAAAGCACACCTCAAGAAAGAAAACAGCCCATGTTACAAACTAACCAAAAGTGACTGACGTGGGAATTGAGTGCATCCAGTGGAAGGCTGCACCAAAACTCAGCATCCCAAGACCTGGGTGTTGACCTAGCCCAGCATGAGAGGCAGGAACAACCCATGCGCTCAAATTTGCCTGATGCTGGGCAGCTGGTACACCCAGATAATTCGATAGCAGCTGACACCCCAAATCTGGACTGCCTGGTGCAACACCAGCCATGTGTCATCCCACAGATGAGTGAGAGCAACTGCCATAAGGGTGAGGCCAGGCCACGAGGGTGCACCCACATAGCTGTGGCCTCACACTGCCCATCCTGCGTGTCCTCTCGACAGCATGATGGAAGGAACAGGGAGATCCACGCCAACTCATGCTTTGCTTCTCTGTGTGAAATATCCCCCGCCCCCCAGTAAAAACCTACTCCATAACTCACCTCACAGTTCCCAGCTGAGTGAACTGCAGGCTCCCACCCTAAGGAATCGACTGTGCCTGCCCCATCCTATCATTGGCTCATGTCTGTCACTTCCTCCAGTTAACCTCTGTTGGGCCTTTTACTCCCTCCACACTCCGACTAGCCACTGTTCACCCCTACAAAGATTAACGATTCATCATCTGGGGCTGGCGAGTGGCTAGTGGTAACGCGCTGACCACTCTTTCCAGAGGACCCGTGTCGATCCCAGCAATCACATGGCGGCCAAGAACCGTCTGGAAACTCCAATTCCAGGAGAACTCCAGTTCCAGGGACTCCGAGACCCTCTCCTGACCTCCGCTTGCATTGCACGACACGGGTTGCACAACCCTGCATGCCAGACAGTACATTCATACACCTACATAAATAAAAAAAAACACCCAACTCATCATCTGTTTTATTGGTACGACGTAACCTAGTGGTGGAGACACATTGAGAATCAATATCTAAGCATAAGAAAGGCACTATGGGAAGTGGAACAGAACATGGACAAGCTGAGCCTACACAGTTGAAGGAGGATGTTAGGGCCTTTACCACGGCATTGGATTTGAATTAAACATCAAGTTAAGGAAAAGTTCCAGCCAGGTGAGGAAATTCCAGCAGAATCCAAGCAGAAGACGAAGCCATTCCCAAGAGAATCAGGACTGTATGATTAGAGGTAGGTTTGCGAAATCTCAGAAGGCTGAAAGCAAAGATAGAGGTCACAAACATTTATGAGGTGTGCATATTTATAAACACACGGCCATGAATTGCTTAACAGGAGATACTTTCTGAGAAATGTGTCATGGAGTGATTTCATCACTGTATGACATTACAGAGTGTACTTACATGAACCTAGATGGCAGAGATCAGTCACACAGACAGGGCCACTGTAAACACAGAATTTATGAGGCTGCTGCCAGCATTACAGGCCACATTGTTTTATAATAAATGCTTTTTATAAAGATAATTACATTCTAAACTAATGTTAAAAGTATGCTATAATAAATACGTGAACCATCAAAACATATATCTTATCAAATATTTGTAGTATTACATTATTGCATATGTGTAATACATTTATAAAATAGATGACAAATCATTTGTTTACACCAGCATCAACCATAAACACATGAGCAATGCCCTGTACTGTGATGCTGTGATGGCCACATGACATATCACAGGAACTTTCCCACTGCAATGTAATCTGAGAGGACCACTGTCATACATGGTCTACCTTTGACCAAAGCATGGTTATATGGCCTGTTTATCAGTCATGTCTCATTTAAACAATAATATTATTGCATTTTCATGGGAAATATAGAAACAAGGGTATATCTCTCCTGCACAATGTATAGACCACCTAAACAGGCTGCCAGGTCTAGATTAATGTAACAGTGAGCATGGCTATGGTTTGAATGAGTATTAGAAATTATTCTGCTGAATCCTGAACAAAGCAGTTTTGCTTAGAAAGCAGAATACCAACGAAGAGTATTTCTTAACTTATGGGGTTTCTTTTGGGGCGGGTTGTGTTTATTTGTTTGTTTTTTGTCTTTGGCAGTCCTGGGAATTGAACCAAGATCCTCTACAGTGTTAGGCAAGAGTACACCATGGCACTTATACCTAGCCCTTAATTCTTACAATAACTTAGCATAAGGAAATTTCAATCAGTACAAAACTTACTAAGAGCAACTTCGAGCAACAAAAAACATTAAAATTGTTACATTAGCATAGACCCCAGCAATTCCTTATAATATAAGAAATTTATTCTCAAATAAGAATAATGTATGAGATTGCAGTACAATAACTGTTTAATGGAGTTTTCTTTTTTCTTACTTGCACGCACCTTTATAGTTTTGTCGTTTGCTCCTGTTGCATTGTCTTCCAGTTCACAAAGTCTGTCATATATATACACTGGGCTGCGTTTTTTACTATTATTTTTCTGTGCTCTTTGCTATCTCATTTATTAACTTTGTCGTGCACTTACTCCCTTCTTATATCCTCCATCTTCAGTCTCCACAGTACTGGGATTACAAGTGTGAGCCTCTATACCCAGCTTTATAGACTGGTCTTATCTTTCTGTGGAGAGGGAAGATTCAAGAATAAAGAAATAAACATGAAAGTATTCTATAAAAGATCTACAAAGAAATTGCCTTCGTACGTCTTAGAATTCCTACTAATACAAAATACTTTTTTAAAATTTTCTTTCGTTCATGAGTGATCGCCTTTTCTCTGAGGACGACCATCTCTGCCCAGCTCTGCCTGATGTTAGTTGTAATAAAGAAAGCTATACACCCAGCATGGTTACAGGTCCAGCAGGGGTCTCACATGCCGAAGTACTGCTATGGTGTTCTACTCTCCCACTGGGAGTTAGATTGCGATGTTACTCTCAGTCTAGACCAATCATTTGAAGAGAGGAAATGGGAGGAATAGAGAATGGAAGAAATAACTACAGGAATAATAAGAAAAGAGTGGGCTTATATGGAGAAAAATAAAATGTAATACAGAACTTAGTTGGGTTCTTCATTTCTTAGTTCACACCTCCTTATAAAGCAGTTTCTCTTGGATTCCTGAGGTGCCCTTACATTCTGTCAGCATACTCTATTTTTGTTCAAATTTCTCTAAAGTTCTTTCCCTTCACATAAAGATTAAATTTAAAGTGACACATATTAATATTTTTATATATTCAGAAAAGAGTCTGTATTACTATTATAATTAAATGAGCCATTTAAATTCTAGCACAAGGGATTTATAACTCACTTATTAATTCAATCCACTGATAGTTATAAGACCAAGACCATATCTCACTCATCTCTGCAATACAGATTTAATGGTGAAGAAATAAATCTGACTTTTTCAATCAACATAATAATTGTTCCAAGAACTTTGTAATCATGGGCAGGTTGTATAAGCCAGCTAATCTTAACCTTCTTATTGGTAAAATTCCAATACAAATGGTATCCGAACTGCAGTTAAGTGAGGAAAAAATAAGCTATTTTATTTTACTTTTGTCTTTTTTAAGATTCTCAAGTTTTATACCTGAACTACCAATTTCTCAGGACTTAATAATTATATATTTTGGTTATATGTTCCTTTTGGATGTTTAAGGCCACAACAGCCCAGTTAAACCAAGCTTTTTGTATCTCAATTCTCAAGGTCAGTTCAGTTGAGGATTGGTCCTCAAGTGTCACTCCGGTTCTGTGGGGCCAGAGGTGGGGGAAAACCCCTGGTCCTTTGGTTCAATCCCCAGTTCTATCCACTTGAGGACAAAGTCATGTCTTGCTAGACCAGGCTTTCCCTTTTTGAAGCATGAGCATACTTCCCTCTTTATAGGATGGACACTGGATGAAGTCTTAGTGAATCTCCAAGACCCCCCTACACAGGAAGACTGGTTGGACTCATGATTGCAGGGACATTTCAAGAGATTGCCCCCATGCATAGTCCCCTGGGACTTAACTTTGACCCTCTGAGGGCAAGGAAACAAAGTTCTCCCTTAAGACCCTCAGCCAAATTGGTATGGCATTAATTATGGTCGTTTAAGCATCCAGAAAGGCTAAGTTACACCAGCCTGATACTTTTCATTACTTATAAATTTTCTAAAAGGCTTGGACAAACAGCTCCAAGCAGCCTTGTATATGAAATACTAGTAAGCACATTCCCATAAAACTACTGTGGTTAGACCTAATTATTCCTGACAAACTGTTTTTTCACGTTACCTTGATCTTATATTTAAATATGTGTACATATCCTCCATCCATATACCAAAACTTCCTAACTTGGGAGCTGGCGAGGATGTTCAGCGCGTTTTTTAAGAGCACAACTGCTCTTGCAGAGGACCCGGGTTCCAATTCCNCTGTGTATGAGTGAAAAGTATGTATACATGTTTTAGAGTAATATAAAATTAAAGGAGGAAAATGTGAATTCCTAAACATAAAAAAAAAAAAAAGACTGAGAGAAAGGTGCAGGACAGTTATGGCAGAGAGCATGATCTGGGGTGGGGTAGGGGGAAGGGAAAGGGACATATGCCTAAACTGAACTGAGAAATGATGTCTGAAATAGACAAAACATCAATAAAAAACATTATTAAAAAAGAATGAATAAGTGACTTAAAAAAAAAAAAAAGGGTTAGCTGAGTGAGACAGAAAACAAGCCAGTAAGCAGCATCCATCCTCGATTTCTACTTCAGGTTCCTGCCTTGGCTTTCCTTGTAGATTACGGCCTGGAAGGGTAAGCAAAACAAAACCTCTCCTCATCTAAGTTGCTTTTAATCAGACTGTTTTATCACAGCAACAGAAAAGGAACTAGAGCACTTACTAATTTTTCTTTGTGGTACTGAGTATCACATCTTAGGGCCTGATATAAGCTAGATAAGCTCTCTACACTGTGCTACATCCCAGCCCTGTACACAGTCTTTATATACTCACCAGTGGCTTCTATAGAATGCAATTATCTCATTCTATCATTACTTTTCTAAAATATGTATCTATATTATTTCAAATAACAGAGGCAGTTATTGTTAAGCATGTAAAGGTGATACAACTATGCCTCCAGTTACATAGGAGACAAGCAGTGTGTCTCATTCAAAAGGAGGTTATGTAGCTTCTGCCATGTTATTTCTTTCCACCTGTTTGAGACATAGTTAATTTAACATACAGTTTGTCACAAAGATGCAAAGTAGTTATTAGGGATTTTTTTTCTAATTCTCTTGTAAACATTTTAACATTAGAAAGTGGTTAAGGGGCTGGAGAGATGGCCTAGCAGTTAAGAGCACCGACTGCTCTTGCAGAGGACCCGGGTTCGATCCCAGCACCCACATGGTGGCTGAGAACCATCTGTAATTCCAATTCCAGGAGAACTTCAGTTCCAGGGGAATCCGAGACCCTCTTCTGACCTCCGCGGCATTGCATGACATGGGTGCACAAACCTACATGCAGACAGTACATTCATATAAATAAATAAATAAATAAATAAATAAATAAATAAATAAATAATAAATAAATAAATAAATAAAAAGTGGTTAAAAGTTTAAAAGTTTTGTTCCTTCCATGAAATAATTCAGTTGGTGAATTTGAGCAGTACCCATATTAAAAATGGCTAATAAAACCTCACAGATCATCTCATTCAGCCTGCCCAATTTTAGCAGCAAACATGACTCCCTTTGACATTTTGAATTAGGTACCATAATGTTCTAAATTTACTATGTTTTGGAGTCTCCGTCATTCATAAATTAGTTTAAACTGATAACTCACTGTGGTGTTAGTCAATACCTAAGTCTACTTTCTTGAACGAAAACACAGAATTCTACAGCAGAATTTTCCACTGCTTCATAAATTTCAGCACAACATGCTCTTATTCTTATGCCTAAGGCCTTTTGTAGCAGACTCATCTATTGACCTGCCTAAGACAAAGATTCTTCTTAAGAGCATCTCTTCATGTATGTTTATTGTGAAGCTGAGTTCCCAAAATAGACAGTTCATTTGTTTGTTGACTCTACTTGAAACTGCTGTGTCAAGTAAGCTCTCAGTAGCTCTCACTCTGCATAAGAAACAATTATTTTATATTTCAGTCTTCACAAAAAAACATGAAAGTCATGGTATTATAACTGGCTGTTGAGGGGACAGGAGAGATAGATCAGTGGTTAAGAGCAATAGCTGCTCTTGCAGAGGTCCCCATCACTT
>VZQC01003804.1:1965665-2079199 GCA_009823505.1 Rhizomys pruinosus | reverse complement strand
ATTTCCCTTTCCCTCCCCCCCACCCCCACCCCATCCCAGATCATGCATTCTGCCATAACTGTCCTGCATCTTTCTCTCAGTTTTTTTTTTTCATTTTTAGCTATAAGTGATAATCCATGAGTACAAGCATCCTTCATGCAAAGCCTAAATTTCACTTTAAATTCATTCAAATTACACTGAGAAAGGCTGAGAAGGTGGCTCAATGTGTTAAGCACTTGCTTCACCAGCATGAAGACATGAATTCATATCCCCAAACCAAACCCACATGAAGCCAGAGCAGTGGGGTGTGTGTGTGTGTGTGTGTGTGTGTGTGTGTGCACTAATGCACCACTGCTCCTATAGGGAGATGAAAGGTGGAGACAAGAAAGTTCAAAACACTCAGGCCCCAGCTTGCCCAGTGTACACAGCAGCACACAAGAGACTCCATTTCAAACAACATGGGAGGTGGAGACAACCAAGGTTGTCTTCTAACCTCCACATGCACACTGTGGTACAAACACACCTGTACTTATATATATCAACATGCATGGACATACACACATGCATACACATGTGCACAAAAAAATTTAATTAAACTGCAGATTTTTGCCTCCCTCTAAATGATTCAGGCTATTCACACCATTAAAAATATATATACTTAATACATACTACTAAATTGTAAAAGTGTAGATATTGAAAAATGGCGGGACCCTGTTATTCAGCTAATCTTTATCATTAAAATACACATTTCTGCAATGTCTCCATTTGATTATTTTTTGATGTATATGCATGTTCTGCCTTTACATACATAAGTACAATGCCTGTGGGGGCCAGGAGAGGGGGTTAGATCCCCTGGACCTGGAATTAAAGATGTTTTTAGCTGTCATGTATGTGTTGGTAACTGAACCCGGGTCCTCTTCTATGCCATCTCTTTAGCCCACAAAGTCTCTATTTTGAAGACATTTTTCAATAAATATTAACGTGATGAGAAATATTCTCAATACAAAGAGTATATAGTTCTATTTACAGTATAAAATTAGAGAATGCTCATTGGTTTTTCATTTGTTACAGCCTAAGCTTATACATTCTGAACATGACCCATTTTAAGTTCTCATTTCTTTTTTTTTTTTTTTTTTTTACTCTATGAACAACATTTTATTTTTTTTTTTTTTTTTAATTAATTTTATTGAGCTTTGTGCCTTTCTACATTTTTTCCATTCAGTTCAGGCTTATTTCCCTTTCCCTCCCCCCCACCCCCACCCCCACCCCATCCCAGATCATGCATTCTGCCATAACTGTCCTGCATCTTTCTCTCAGTTTTTTTTTTCATTTTTAGCTATAAGTGATAATCCATGAGTACAAGCATCCTTCATGCAAAACCTATCTGCAGGCTGTTGTGCCCAAACACCTACAGCCCCACCATCCAGTGGGGGGTGACAGGTTGTTTGTTCAATCAAGTTGATCAAATGAGTGTCCAGACTACATTGCTGTAGTTTCACCATTCACCCCAATCGCAGCCCTTACATTCTACCAGGGCTACCAGATAACATTTTCTGGGATAAAAACTAGTTAATGTTAAAAAAAGTTCTAGCATTAATGGGTTATTTTGGGTTAGTTTGTTTGTGTTGTTGTTGTTGCTTTGGTATATTTGAGATAGGATCTCCCTGTAGCTTCAGATGGCCTGGACTCACTATGCAGACCAGGCTGGCCTCCATCTCACAGGTTCACTTGTCTCTGTCTCCTGAGCACTGGGATTAAAGGCATGCATCACTATGCTTGTACCAACATGAATATAGGAACATTTTCACTTAATAAATTCAGCTTTAGCTAGTCATCCTTATATAAATTATAACATCTTTATTTTGTGTTGTCTCTGAAACTTAAATCACAGCATTTCTGAAATTCTACCAATGGCAAATCATTTTTTAAATTATGCAAAGAAAAGGGAATAATTTTTAGAGAAAATTCTGTCACAAATGGTTTGCTATCTCCAACAGTCACATTCTTTTCCTATGGTTAATATTAGCATAATTCCCATTATAAAATGATATGTAGGTCACTAATTTCTACATCTTCCAATGTGATGGTGAGTATGAATAGTTGTCACGTTTCTGTAATATAGTATTTCCTACATCTTTTGACACAGGTAATAATCATTACTTCAACTGGCATCACAAGCATGTCATTTCTGTCTGTATACTATTCTTTTAACTTTTCATCCTATTTTTTATTCCTGGGTAATTTATAATGTATTCAGATTAGACTACTTTATATATTTTGCACGTACTTTTCATCTATATTTTTAAAAAGGATTTCCCAATACTTGGTTTGCTCTTCCTCTGTTTCTGAGTACTGAAATTTTATTCCTGCAAAGTCTTTTCTCCTTGAAACTTCCCCAGCTCTACTTCCCACCAACACCCTAGCTGAAGAAGAAAAATACAAAGAATAGGATAAATATGGAAATGTTTGAAGACACTGTCTTGAGTTAGGTCTTTCACCTAAAGGAATTGAGATATTAGAATTAAAATAAGAATAGTTTTTCATTCATTTTTATTTTATTCTTTTAATTTTAATTTTTATTCTGTGTCTGTGTCTCTGTGTGTGTGCACGTGTGTGTGCGTGTGTGTGTGGTATGTGTGTATGTGTGTATGTGTGTGTGCATGCGTATGACACAGGTGTGCAGGTGCCCATGGAGGCAAGAAGAGGGTATCTGGTTGTCTGGAGCTAGGGTTATAGGCAGTTCTGAGATGCCCATCATGGGTACTGGGAATTGAAATCAAGATCTTCTTCAAGGACAATAGGTGATTTGAACCACTAATCCATCTCTCAGCCCCTCTCTTTTTTATTTTAATATTTCTCTATCAGTCTGCAGAGTTCTGTTTTACCAAAATTTCTCAATCAGCTCAGCTGGCCTGATCTCCCTGAAACCTTCTCTTGTCCTTCTCTTCATTTGTAGCCCACAATCATATAATTCTACTAGCATTCTTAACCCCTATGTAGTACATAATCCATTCCATTTTAGCTGTGTTAAAGAATCAATTGATGATAGTCTAGCAAAGATCCTATGGTAAAGATGTTACCACCACCCTGATTTTACACATGACATAACTAGGACCTAGACAGTTAAACAACAATTCTAAGATGATAGCATTAGCTAAACCAGGTTTGTCTGACTCCAAATTCTGTTCTTTAAGCAAACAAGTTCATATTTAGAGTCCTAGATTTGCAGAAGTTTTAGGAATATCCTGATGGCTATTCAGGACACAGTGTCAGCCCATCCAGGACACCATCTCTGTCTAGCTACCCAAATACATGCAGTGACCAGCTTATTATAAAGCTAGATATAAATGTACCAATTGCCCTGGCTTTATCTATATTGTATGTTGTGAAGAGATGGAACGGACTTACTATACTTTGCTTCATCTTTCACTATAGTGATTCAGTCTGAGTACAAAATAGTAAGTCCTGAAAAAACTGAAGAGAAACACAAATTCATTTCAAGTTAACATCTATCTGTTTGGTAAAAATATTAATGAATCTATACTGAATAATAAGCCCATATTTTCCACAATATAATTTGGGTAAAAGATTCAACTACAAGCTTTCTGGATATCATAACAATATTTTACTCACCTTTTGCATTTTCAGAGGGCCTATGGTTGAAGAGAATAAGCATACACCAAGATAACAGCACTGCCCTCATTTCCTAATTATGCCAGATTCACACACACTGGAGGGAGTTATAGAAACAGTGGGCTACATATTTCAAAGTCATCCAAAAATACTAAGAAGGTGGGCAAGAGTCCTAGGGACTGTCTTAAAGTAGGGCATCATCTTCTCCTGGGAGAAGTATAAAACATGGGGTCATAGAAGCTGAGCGTTTTAAATAAAAGTACAAAGTACAGTTGTAAGCCTGCCCCCTGTGACTTCACCATCAGAATTCACATGTAGATTATTGCTTTGTTTGTCCTTTAAGCTATCCTCCTGACAATCTTCATGTTCTTTCCTAAATCCACCTCAGTATTTCTCTGTCCATTTTATCCCAAAGAAAGGGGTTAGTATGTGGTGCCCAGTGTTTCCAGAACTAGTCTGATGCCCACTGCAATTAGGGGCTGAAGAGGTAGAGTGCTCACATCTCAACCTGCCAGAGTTTCAGGAAAAGAAATGAGCATCAAGTGAGAGGTAGTTCAGACCCCCAGGGTTAAAGCTGCAGCTACAGGGCTGAGGATGCATCTACATAGTGATGGTCAAAGCTCACCCTTGGGAGCTATGCTAACGGGTCGTATTTTATTGACATAATTTGTCCCCATGCATTTCACGGGCTTTAATGCCCAAGAAATTGTTGCATGGATATATTATAAACATGTGTTTTAATATGTTTGTGTTTTTTCAGAAATGACCACATAGCCATATAAGGTTCCTGAACATAGAGAATCTTTAGATAGAGGATACACATTCAAAGAAAAAAATAGAAGTCTCATTTAAGAAGTGAAAATGTCAAGAAAGAATATCAGATATTGCTGCTCATCACAACTAATACTTGTTCCATTTTAACTCTAAAGACTGACCTTACTCCTCATATTAAATTGAATACTAAACTACCAATGAAAAATTAAAAATTTTGGCATAAGATAAGGTTATAGATTATTTCAAACTTGCTTTTTGAATCAATTATTTCAGAACAGAATGTCAGTTAAACAGCAGGCACTTTGTAGGCAGAGACTATATTATTTTTATTTTCCTTTCTCAGCACCTAACAGATAGTAGTGCTTAAATGTTAGCTAGACAAAGACATAGTAAAAATGTGAAGGAAAAGACAGAAAGGGTATTTACTATAACCAAAAGCACACCTCAAGAAAGAAAACAGCCCATGTTACAAACTAACCAAAAGTGACTGACGTGGGAATTGAGTGCATCCAGTGGAAGGCTGCACCAAAACTCAGCATCCCAAGACCTGGGTGTTGACCTAGCCCAGCATGAGAGGCAGGAACAACCCATGCGCTCAAATTTGCCTGATGCTGGGCAGCTGGTACACCCAGATAATTCGATAGCAGCTGACACCCCAAATCTGGACTGCCTGGTGCAACACCAGCCATGTGTCATCCCACAGATGAGTGAGAGCAACTGCCATAAGGGTGAGGCCAGGCCACGAGGGTGCACCCACATAGCTGTGGCCTCACACTGCCCATCCTGCGTGTCCTCTCGACAGCATGATGGAAGGAACAGGGAGATCCACGCCAACTCATGCTTTGCTTCTCTGTGTGAAATATCCCCCGCCCCCCAGTAAAAACCTACTCCATAACTCACCTCACAGTTTTCCCAGCTGAGTGAAATGCAGGATAAAAACCTAAAGGAATAGAATGTGACTGACAAATAATATCATTGGCTCATTGTATGTCACTTCAATCCAGTTAACATCTGTTGGGCATTTACTACATACAAACTCAGACTAGACAATGTTCACAAATACAAAGATTAACGATTCATCATCTGGGGCTGGAGAGATGGCCTAGTGGTTAACAGCGCTGACCACTCTTACAGAGGACCCGGGTTCGATCCCCAGCATCCACATGGCGGCCAAGAACCGTCTGAAACTCCAATTCCAGGAGAACTCCAGTTCCAGGGGAATCCGAGACCCTCTCCTGACCTCCGCTGCATTGCACGACACGGGTGCACAAACCTGCATGCAGACAGTACATTCATACACATACAGAAATAAATAAAATTAAAAAAAAACCAACTCATCATCTGTTTTACTTGGTAAGAAGTAACCTAGTGGTGGAGACACATTGAGAATCAATATCTAAGCATAAGAAAGGCACTATGGGAAGTGGAACAGAACATGGACAAGCTGAGCCTACACAGTTGAAGGAGGATGTTAGGGCCTTTACCACGGCATTGGATTTGAATTAAACATCAAGTTAAGGAAAAGTTCCAGCCAGGTGAGGAAATTCCAGCAGAATCCAAGCAGAAGACGAAGCCATTCCCAAGAGAATCAGGACTGTATGATTAGAGGTAGGTTTGCGAAATCTCAGAAGGCTGAAAGCAAAGATAGAGGTCACAAACATTTATGAGGTGTGCATATTTATAAACACACGGCCATGAATTGCTTAACAGGAGATACTTTCTGAGAAATGTGTCATGGAGTGATTTCATCACTGTATGACATTACAGAGTGTACTTACATGAACCTAGATGGCAGAGATCAGTCACACAGACAGGGCCACTGTAAACACAGAATTTATGAGGCTGCTGCCAGCATTACAGGCCACATTGTTTTATAATAAATGCTTTTTATAAAGATAATTACATTCTAAACTAATGTTAAAAGTATGCTATAATAAATACGTGAACCATCAAAACATATATCATTATCAAATATTTTATAGTATACATTATTGCATATGTAATACATTTATAAAATAGATGACAAATCATTTGTTTACACCAGCATCAACCATAAACACATGAGCAATGCCCTGTACTGTGATGCTGTGATGGCCACATGACATATCACAGGAACTTTCCCACTGCAATGTAATCTGAGAGGACCACTGTCATACATGGTCTACCTTTGACCAAAGCATGGTTATATGGCCTGTTTATCAGTCATGTCTCATTTAAACAATAATATTATTGCATTTTCATGGGAAATATAGAAACAAGGGTATATCTCTCCTGCACAATGTATAGACCACCTAAACAGGCTGCCAGGTCTAGATTAATGTAACAGTGAGCATGGCTATGGTTTGAATGAGTATTAGAAATTATTCTGCTGAATCCTGAACAAAGCAGTTTTGCTTAGAAAGCAGAATACCAACGAAGAGTATTTCTTAACTTATGGGGTTTCTTTTGGGGGGGTTGTGTTTATTTGTTTTGTTTTTTGTCTTTGGCAGTCCTGGGAATTGAACTCAAGATCTCACATGTGTTAGGCAAGAGTACCACCATGGCACTGTATACCTAGCCCTTAAATTCTTACAATAACTGTAGCATACAGAAATTTAAATCAGTACAAAACTACTAAGAGCAACTTAGAGCAACAAAAAACATAAAATTGTTCATAGCTCTGACCCAGCAATTCCAAATCCAGAAATTTATCCAAAAGAACTAATTAGAAGACTGCATACAAACTTAAGGATTTTCTTTTCCAGCTACTTATTTTGTTTGTTTGTTTGTCTGTTTGTTTGTTTCAGTCAAAGTCTCATTACATAACTGGGGCTGGTTTCCAACTTGCTCTGCATCCCAAACTTGCCTTGAACTCCCAATCCTCCATCTTCAGTCTCTCAAGTACTGGGATTACAAGTGTGAGCCTCTATACCCAGCTTTATAGACTGGTCTTATCTTTCTGTGGAGAGGGAAGATTCAAGAATAAAGAAATAAACATGAAAGTATTCTATAAAAGATCTACAAAGAAATGCCTAGAAGTCTTAGAATTCTACTAATACAAAATACCTTTTTTAAAATTTTCTCGTGTCATGATGACGCCCTTTCTCTGAGGAAGACCATCTCTGCCAGCTCTGCTGATGTATATTTGTACATAAAGAAAGCTATCACACTCCAGCTATGGTTAACAGGTCCCAGCAGTGGGTCTCACCTGCAGGAAGTACTGCTATGGTGTTCTACTCTCCCACTGGGAGTTAGATTGCGATGTTACTCTCAGTCTAGACCAATCATTTGAAGAGAGGAAATGGGAGGAATAGAGAATGGAAGAAATAACTACAGGAATAATAAGAAAAGAGTGGGCTTATATGGAGAAAAATAAAATGTAATACAGAACTTAGTTGGGTTCTTCATTTCTTAGTTCACACCTCCTTATAAAGCAGTTTCTCTTGGATTCCTGAGGTGCCCTTACATTCTGTCAGCATACTCTATTTTTGTTCAAATTTCTCTAAAGTTCTTTCCCTTCACATAAAGATTAAATTTAAAGTGACACATATTAATATTTTTATATATTCAGAAAAGAGTCTGTATTACTATTATAATTAAATGAGCCATTTAAATTCTAGCACAAGGGATTTATAACTCACTTATTAATTCAATCCACTGATAGTTATAAGACCAAGACCATATCTCACTCATCTCTGCAATACAGATTTAATGGTGAAGAAATAAATCTGACTTTTTCAATCAACATAATAATTGTTCCAAGAACTTTGTAATCATGGGCAGGTTGTATAAGCCAGCTAATCTTAACCTTCTTATTGGTAAAATTCCAATACAAATGGTATCCGAACTGCAGTTAAGTGAGGAAAAAATAAGCTATTTTATTTACTTTTTGTCTTTTTTAAGATCTCAAGTTTTATACCTGAAATACAATTTCTCAGGACTTAATAATTATATATTTCTGGTTATATGTTCCTTTTGGATGTTTAAGGCCACACAGCCCAGATTAACCAAGCTTTTTGTATTCTCAAGGTCAGTTGAGGATCTGGTCCTCAAGGGTCACTCAGGTTCTGGGGGCAGAGGGGGGGGAAACCCCTGGCTCCTTTTGGCTTTTCAATCACCAGTTCTATCCACTTGAGGACAAAGTCAGGTCTTGATAGAGCAGGCTTCCCTTTTTGAAGCATGAGCAGACTTCCCTCTTCATAGACTGGACACTGGATGAAGTCTTAGTGAATCTCCAAGACCCCCCTACACAGGAAGACTGGTGACTCATATTTGCAGGACATTTCAAGAGATGCCCCCATGCATAGTCCCCTGGGACTTAGTTGACCTCTGAGGGCAAGGAACAAAGTTATCCCTTAAGACCCTCAGCCAAATTGGTATGGGCATTAAGTATGGTCGTTAAGCATCCAGAAAGGCTAAGTTACACCAGCCTGATACTTTTAATTACTCTATAATATTTTAGAAAAGGCTTGGACAAAAGCTCAAGCAGCCTTGTATATGAAATACTAAGAAGCACTCCCATAAAATACTGTGTTTAGACATAATATCATGACAAACTGTTTTTTCCACGTACCTTTGATCTTATATTATAAAATATGTGTACATATCCTCCATCCATATACCAAAAATTCCTAACTCTGGGAGCTGGAGAGATGGTTCAGCGATTAAGAGCACCAACTGCTCTTGCAGAGGACCCGGGTTCAATTCCTAGCATCCACATGGCAGCTAAGGACCCTCTTAACTCCAGTTCCAGGGGAATCTGACGCCCTCTTCTGATCTCCACAGCATTGCATGACACGGCTGCACCAACCTACATGCAGACAGTACACTCATACACATAAAAAAAAATTCCTAACTCTGAAAATAAATGGTAGTTTACTTCTGGAACCTGTTAAGAGATTCACAATATAAGAGCACAGTTGTTTTCAAAATAAGCTATTTTATATACAAAAACTCTTACATATAAGAAACTCTCCAAATTTAGAAATGGTCTGAAAAGTGAAAGTCTACAGAAAGGGACGTGTCAAAGGAAGCAAGAGACGGAAGTAAGTGAAGCATGGAAGAAACCACACCCAGGGCAAGCCTCTGGGAACTGGAAATGGTAGAGAAATGGATTTCCCCTCAGCAAATTCACAGTACCAACACGAAAACTTCAGCTCAGTAAGACTGACCTGGTGCTTTCTCTCATACAGAATTATAAAACAAAAAATTTATGTTGTTTTCAGCCACTTATGTGTGACAATTTGCTACAAGAGTCTTGGATTCTAGCCTATGCCCCCCCCCCAATCAGTAGTGTACCTCCCGCCCTGCCCCATTGATACACACACCCTCATTCAGCATTCCAAATGAGTTCTTAATAAATGTTTGTGGGAGATGAGTCAGACATGGATGGCTAATGATGATGACTCAAACCATGCTTTCAAACATCTAAAATGCACTCTGAGCATCAGCACTTCCTGTAGAATGCACTCTGAGCATCAGCACTTCCTGTAGAATGCACGCTGAGCATCAGCATGTCCTAGTAGCATGGCCATTCTTTCACTCTCGTGATGAAGCTGAGAGTGCACTCCCATCTCAGACAGGGAAGACTGTAGGTAGTGATTAATGACTGAAAGGATCTGCAGTACCCAGTAATTGATTAAGTGATACAAAATATATAATTTATCTCTTCTTTTGTAATGTGTTACCACTTTTTCACATCTTTTATTTAGACTATATGGAATTGTTTTATGAAATTTTCTCTATTTTCAAGAAGGAGCCCACATAGCCCTTCTTTCACAGCTCCACCTTTATATTTCTTTGTCTATTTTCTGCTCCATAATTTATGCTATAAGTGGATAGGTGCCAAGTAGCCACAATGCATTGGAATTTGGTGTGTACCCTGAATTTTCTTTCTCTTATCAGAAAAAGTTGCCACTTCCCTTTCTGTATTTCACCAAGCAATGTGTAGAACAATAAAACATTATTAATATATTCATCTACCAGGCACTGCAGTATGGTACTTAATAAATGCATTTTTATTTAGTCACAGAAGTAGCATACAATCATAAAACAAATAATATTTAAGTATGAAAAGTGCAAATTCACATACAAAAACAGGCTCATAAATCAATGGAATAGAGAACACAGATATTAATCCTCATAAAAATTGCTACATGATTTTTGACCAAGAGCCCCAAAATGATTTCCCCACTCCTAAAAGGTATCAATAGCTGAGAGTTCGGCAGTAAAGGTTAGGGCCTGTGAACCCCACCCTTTCCATGACTTACTATTGACAGGCCTGACATGTGCTGGCCCTGTGCAAGTAACCATGATCGTGAGGGTTTTCTCAAGTCTAGAGGATGAGCTTTCACTCTATCTGTGGCTCTTCCCTCAGTCTCTTCTGCAATGTTCTCTGAGCCATAGGGTTGTGATATAACAGGTTTCCATGTGGCTTCTTCATACTTCCCTCATTTTGATAAATTCTCCCCCACACGCCCTTGTCTCTTCAGTCTTCCCGACTTGCCCCCTGCAACCTTCCTCCCTCCCCACAGTACATCCTTCTTTATTTTCTTTTTACCCATGTTCTACAATTCCCTCTCCCTTAAGGCACCCCACTCTCCCACCCAATAGCCCCTTTCTAATTTCCTGGCTTACACATATGTTCCAAGTTGAACACACAAAACTAGAGATTTAAAGCTAGGATCCACACACAAAAGTAAACATGTGGCATTTGTTTTTCTGAACCTGGGTTACTTCACTCAATATAATTTTTCTAGCTCCACCCAGTTACCTGAAACTTTCATAACTTATTTTTTCTTTATCTTAATAAACTCATTCCCAATAACCACAAAATTAAATAAAATATTTAAGGAATAAATCCAATCAAGTAAAAGAGTTCTATAATGACAACTTTAAGACCCTTGAAGAAGCAAATTGAGGAAGACACTAGAAGGTAGAAAAAAATTACACATTCATGGATCACAAGAATTAATGTTGTGAAAATGGCCTTCTGATCTAAAGCAATTCACAAATTCAATTTAATCCCAACCAAAATTCTATGTCCATTATTCACAAATATAGAAAAAAATCTTAAAAGTTATATGGAAACACAAAATGCCAAGTGTTCTAGTTTGTCTTCCATTGCTGTGACAAAACACTCTGACCGACACCAACTTGGGGAGGAAAGGGTTTTCAGCTTACATCTCCTGAGTCACAGTTCATCACTTAGGGAGCCCAAGGCAGGAACTCAGGGCAGGAACCTGGAGGCAGGAGCTGAAGCACAGGCCATGGAGGAATGCTGTTTACTGGCTTGCTCCCCTGGCCCATGCCCAGCCTGCCCTCTTATATGGTACACAACAACCTGCCCAGGGTGGCACTACCCATAGTGGGCTGGGCCCTCCTGCATTGCTCAACAATCAAGACAATACTACACACATGTGGCCACAGGCCAGTCCTATGGAGCCAATTCCCCAATTGAGGCTCCCTCAACGGAGGTGTGTCAAGTTGACACTAAAGCTATCCAGCACACCAAGCATAGCCAAAACAATCCTAAATTTAAAAAAAAAATATTAAATTTAAAAAAGAATATTGCAGGAAATTCAATCATACTTGATTTCAAGTAATACAATGTTTGTATTACTTGTCTACAGTGATAAAAACAGCAAGGTACTGGCATCAAACCAGACATGTAGATCAATGGAATAGAATAGTGGACTCACATATAAGTCTATGCAACTACCGCTACCTGATTTTTAACAAATAGGTCAAAAATACACAGTGGAGAAAGAGTAGTATCTTCAACAAATTGTTCTGGAAACTGGAGTATCAACATGCAGAAGAAGAAACTAGATCCCTGCCTCTGACCTTGCACAAAACTCAACTCCATGTGGATCAAATACTTCAGCATAAGGCCTGATACTTTACAACTACTAAGGAGAAAGGAGGGAGTACACATCAACGTACACGCATAGGAAGAGAATTTCCAAACAGGACTTCAGTAGCACAGGAAATAAGTCCAATGACCAACAAATGGGATTTCATGAAACTAAACTGCTTCTATCCAAAAAAAGAGTCAGTAAAGTGAAGAGCCAGTCACAGAATAGGAGAAAACCTTTACCAGTTACATATCTGACAGAGGATTAGTGTTTTCAGTATATGAACAACTCAAAAACATAAGCACTAAGAAGACAAACAACCCAACTTTTAAAATGAGCTACATAATTAATCAGAGAGTTTAGAAAAGAAGAAATACAAATATCTATTAAACACTTTAAAAAGTTTTCAACATCCTTCGCCATAAGGGAAATGCCTACTAAAACCACTTTAAGATTCCATCCCACCCCAGTCAGAATAGCTATCGTCTAGAATACCGATGATACCAGGCATGGTGGTGCATGCCTTTATTTTTTTAATTTCTTTTTAAAATTTTATTTATTTTTATGTGTATGAATGTACTGTCTGTATGTAAGGTTGGTGTACCCATGTCATGCAATGCTGCGGGGGTCAGAAGAGGGTGTCAGATTCCCCTGGAACTGGAGTTGAAGACGATTCTTAGCCTCCATGCTGGGGATCGAACCTGGGTCCTCTGCAAGAGCAGTTGGCTCTCTTAACTGTTAGGCCATCTCTCCAGCCCCGGTGCATGCCTTTAATCCAAGCATTCAGGAGGCAGAGGCAGGTGGATCTCTGTGAGTTCAAGGCAAGCCTGGTCTAAATAGTAAGTTCCAGGCTACAGGACTATGGAAAAAAAATTTTTTTAAGAATATCAATGACAGCCGGGTGTGGTGGCGCATGCCTTTAATCCTAGCACTCAGAGGCAGAGGCAGGTGGATCTGTGTGAGTTCAAGGCCAGCCTGGTCTACAGAGCAAGTTCCAGGACAGCTGGGGCTACAGGGAGACCCTGTCTCGAAAAGACCAAAAGAAAAAAAAAAAAAAAAAAAAAGAATATCAATGACAAATGCTGGATATGGGGAAAGGGAAATGCTTATGAACTTTGGAAATCAGTCTAGAAGTTTCTCATAAAACTACCATATGACCCGGCTATACCACTTCTAGGCATATACCCAAAGGATTTTTATATCCTACCGTAGAACCTGGACATCCATTCATGTTCATTCATAGTAACTAAGAACCTGAAGCAGCCTAGATGCCCATTAACTGATGATGGATAATGAAAAAGTGGTACACGTATACTCTAAAAACTTATTTATAACAACCCATTTCAAAATGACTTCTAGGTATTTTGTTCCATCTTGGACCTCTACAATAACAAAGTACTGGATAGTATTTGAGTTTTCATCTACCCAGGCACTTTTCTTCCAGGCAATGGCTGATACTTATCTTGCTGAATTAAAGGTATGAATAGAGTGTTATCTTGCCCAGGATGTCACTATAAAATCTCAAAGGGATGAGCAGACTGAGAAGATGGTACTCCACCCTTGAAGATAACCTGTCTTTATGATGTCATTGTTTATAAATGAGATGGCCCCATGCTCCAACTACCTCTCTGAGGACTTTGAAGCATTTTGAGATAAAGAAAAACGTGCTTCAATCACTATTCTTTCTACTACTTCAAACTCTTCTTATACTAAGAAGCTTTTGCAGTAGAGCTGGACTGAGGGGAGTGTGGACCAATGATATTTTAGTTCTGATATCTGTGTCAACAAAGGTGAAGAAAAGAAAACAGCTCTGTTCTATTTCTACATTTATTGATTTGGGAGAGAGTCCTGTAAAATTATTCAAAACCCCAAAGAGCTTTCTAGATTGAGAGGCTGCAAGTACTTATAAAGAGAGTTATAATGTAACAGACAATACTTCCATAGCTACTTGCTGAGCATTGTCATAGGCATTACATAGTAAAAGCCACCCTGTGAAGATTAAGAGGGCATACTTCCTCAATAGTACCTATACAAAAAGAAATAATTTTATAAAGTTCTTTATAAAACATATTCCATTGCCTATTACTCTTGTGTAAATATTTCAAATACACAAATAAACTTTAAAAAAAATACACAAATAATCTTGTTAAAAAAAAAAAAAAAAAAGGCAAGCCGGGCGTGGTGGGGCACGCCATTAATCCTAGCACTCAGGACGCAGAGGCAGGTAGATCTTTGTGAGTTCCAGGCCAGCCTGATCTACAGAGTGAGTTCCAGGACAGCTGGAGCTACAGGGAGACCCTGTCTTGAAAAGACCAAAAAATAAATAAAATGCAAACAGAAAACTTTTTCCATGTATGTGTTATTAAACAATGAAACACTTTTATTAATGAACTCCATATCATACAAAACATATATATGCACACAACACCCTCAGATTGGCTACTGAAAAGTTCTATTATCTTTACTGTAGCCTCAATTTATATAGAATTTTTAACTATTCTATTTTTTTTTTTTTGTATTTTTGAGACAGGGTCTCCCTTTAGTCCCAGCTGGCCTGGAGTTTGCTATGTAGACCAGGCTGGCCTTGAACTCACAGAGATCTGCCTGCCTCTGCCTCTGAATGCTGGGATTGAAGGCATGCACCACCACACATGGCTTAACTGTTCTATTTTTTTTTAAGTTGGAAAAGTTTTGTTCACATGTGGCACAGGATCCCTATTTTGTGATAAGCTTATTTCTTATTTTAGTATTGATTATACTATTGTATATTATAGTATTGCTTATATTATAGTATTGATTAGTATTGATATATTAGTATTGATTAAGGGATATTAGTTGCAAAAGAGAACTAGTGTATATTCTTTTCAGATGCCTTTTGGGGATTAAGTGAAACTGAACTTCCTTTAATGGACATGAACAGTATTGAAATGTGGGCGATTTTGGAGAGATGGCCTAGCGGTTAAGAGCGCCGACCGCTCTTGCAGAGGACCCGGGTTCGATCCCCAACACCCACATGGCGGCTGAGAACCGTCTGAAACTCCAATTCTAGGAGAACTCCAGTTCTAGGGGAATCCGACGCCCTCTTCTGACCTCCGCGGCATTGCACGACACGGGTGCACAAACTTGCATGCAGACAGTACATTCACACATACAGAAATAAATAAAATTAATAAAAAAAAAAACCTTTAAAAATACTCATTAGCCCTCTCATTTGTAAAATGAGTAGAAGACATTCTTTAATGTATTACTCCCTGACATTAAAGATTTTGTGCAAAGCCTTAGCCTTTAGAATCTTCGTTTGCGTTTTTTGCACACGGCACTGGCTGGCATTTAAAGCCTATGCACGCTCGGGCTGTATGAAGCCAGACTTATTGCTCTGGCTTCTTCCAGCAGATTTTCCTCAGGATGAAACCAGCTGACCCAACTAACACCACCAAAAGAATATGAACTCATTAAGTTCATGCAGAACTAATAAAGCAAATCGGTAATCCCCTCAACATTCTGCTTCCCAGAGCCTTTTGTTCCTAATCGCTTGGCTTTGATGGAAGGTCATCCAGAATTACTTTCCATAGGGCTATTTCACAAAAGGCTAGTGTAAATTCAAGTGCTCTCACACAATCTTGCCCCTTGGGAATTAGATGAATTGGGTTTTTTCCCCCTTTTGATTAATTAATAAAACTATTAAGAGCAATCTCATTACTTTCAAATTCTCTCTTCATGCTTTTCTGGAGCTGCTGTACCTGACACTTTCCCCTTCTCCATCCCAAGCAAGCTCAGTGTTCCCTAGTTACTGCATTCAGTTCCACTTTTATTTTCCTTTCTTTATTCTAGGAAAATTGGTTTTGTTCCCTATGTTTAAAACATGTCTGTAGATCCAGGTGTGGAAGTGTAGGCCTTTAATCCCAACGCTCAGGAAGCAGAGGCAGATAGATCTCTGTGACAATGAAGTCAGTCCGGTCTACATAATGAGTTCTATGTTAGCTGTGGCTATAGAGAGACTCTGTCTCAAAAAATCAAACAATGAGAAAATGACTATAGACATTTATATATCCCCTCACTTTTAGATCCTTAAATTAGATTCCAGTTCAGGTTTTGCTAGATCATCTCTTTCCTAATAATAATTATCTAAAATCTTTACCGTAACTAATCTGGAAATGATACTGAAGAAAAATAATGATTAACATGAACCGAGTTCTACTGTATGCTTTCCAGTCCTTTCTAGTGACAGATGAATGGCTGTGTAAATGACTGAGATGTATCAGAGAGATGAACAGATTAATGTGGAAATGTAAATAGCATTTTCTGTTCTTGAGACAGTGACAGATGAACTGTATTTCCTGCCAGGCAAATTCTTTCTACATGTAACTCTTAGAATGTGGTCATGATGTGAGTATGATTTTTAACAGAGAGCATCTCCTCATCAAATGTCAGCTCTTAGTCATTGAAAGGAAGAGGAGTTTGCCATCTATTTTCAAAAGACTTCAATCTATATAAATGCACTCCTAAATTCTGATTCAGGAGAAAATGCTCTTCAGCCTGGACTGCTTTCTCTTCCCAGTAACCTGGGTGCTCTGGTGGAAAGGGAAGGGGGCTAAAACAACTATAAATAAGTCACATTATTATCTCTAGCAAAACATTTGCTGTTCTTTACTGGCTCCCAATAGATTCTTTCACCGTAACCCAAGCTTTCTCCACAGCTCCATGGCTGTACATGAACTGACTGTACACGTGTCACTCATAGCTCCCCTTGAACTGCAAAACTGTGTGCTATGACCCCCTGAATTATTAATTCCTAAGGCTCCCAGCCCACACAGGCCATTGTCCTATACAAAGACTCTGGCTCAAAAAGACCAAAATAATAATAATAATAATAATAATAATAATAATAATAATAATATAGAGGGATCCTTTTAATTAGTCTAGTTTTCAACTCCTGTATTTGAGAGCCAAGTTACATTTTTCAGGCTTTTCTCATTTTATTTCCTATCCAAAGTGAGTTTGACTCATAAGAAAGTTGCTATTTAAAGAATATGGCAAATGGGCTAGAGCGCTGGCCACAGCCACTAAAGGGTCAGGCTCACAATAAAAAAGAAAATGGCAAAGATATGATTCCGGAATGTGGCTATATTAAAAGAATAACTTAGAGGGACTAGGAAGCTAGCTCAATCAGTACAGTACTTGCGAGACAACCATAAGCACCTGAGTTTGATTTACAAATCCCACTTTTTTTTTTTTTGTCTTTTGGAAACAGGGTCTCCCTTCAGTCCCAGCTGGCCTGGAGCTCACTATGTAAACCAGGCTGAACTCACAGAGATCCACCTGCTTCTTTCTCCCAAGTGCTGGAATTAAAGGTGTGTGCCACCATGCCAGACACTGATCCTACTTTTTAAAAGCTGAGCTATGTCACATGATTGTAATCCTAGCTCTGGGGAGGCAG
The DNA here is from genome assembly GCA_009823505.1 of Rhizomys pruinosus. Classification (NCBI taxonomy): domain Eukaryota; kingdom Metazoa; phylum Chordata; class Mammalia; order Rodentia; family Spalacidae; genus Rhizomys; species Rhizomys pruinosus. The sequence continues at coordinate 2,061,541 of VZQC01003804.1, read as the reverse complement.
ACACAAAAGGACCTCAGGGGCTGGCTAGCTGGCCACCCTAGCCTACTCAGTGGGTTCCAGGCCAGTGAGAGACCCTGTCTTTAAAAAACAAGGTAAATAGCTCCTGACTTCTAAGCTTTCCCTCTGGCTTCCACTCTCTCTCTCTCTCTCTCTCTCTCTCTCTCTCTCTCTCTCACACACACACACACACACACACACACACACACATACACATTTAATTTGGGGCTGGACATGGTGGTGAATGCCTTTAATCCCAGCACTTGGAGGCAGAAGCAGGTGGATCTCTGTGAGTTCAAGGCCAGCCTGGTTTACATAGCAAGCTCCAGGACAGCTATGACTAAAGAGAGCAATGACTAAAGAGAGACTCTGTCTCAGAAAACTAATTTAATTTTGGAAAAACACTTATATTCAACTAGTGTTATAATCAATAGCCTACGCATCAAATCCATGGTATTTTTCTTGTTCTAGAGCAATGACCCTTCTTGAGTAAAGGTTTTGCATTCCCAGTGATGCTTGCAAATGTATGTAATTTTCAATTGTCCCAATAGGGAGACCTCTAGTAAATAGTGCCAACCACCTTACCATGTATAGCACACATCCCACTGTAACTACAGAACTTGAGGTCCCCCTTTGGATTCTTAGACTCAAAGAATTTAAAAATAGACTCAGAAGAAACATTGGGGAGCAGGTCAGAATGCCATTTCTCACCCAGGGTCAGAAGAATCCTATCCCTTTTGCTGATTCTTTTCGCCTGACCATCAGGAATGGGGAAGTTGATGCTTATCTTTCCAAGGTCACCAGAGAAATAGGTGAGATTCAAAGCTTCAGTGACCTCCAAACACACCTACAGAGAATCACCTGGCCCAGAAGTCAACAGGACCAATGTTGACAAAGCTTGCTATTGGTGGAAGTTTGTGGCACATGATAGAATTCACCGTTAAAAAATATAAAGGGAAATGAATGCAGTGATTCCATGAGACCAAAAACATGCTATCATCCCCCTCCCCTTTTCTCTTTAAAGAACATATGAAGATGCAGATAAAGGCAAAGGTGAATGGAAGGAGACATTAGTGGATGTACACATTTATCTAAATCTGCATGGTAACCCAATGAGAAGGTACAACAGTATAATGATGGTTTGGTACATGGGCTTCATAGACAGCATCCTACCTACATAGTCCATCCAATTCTTCCACTTTTTACCACTCATGGATGGCATCTTAACCTCTGTGCATCTCGGTTTCTCATCAGTGAAACAGGTATAATGATAGTATGTATCTCAGGGATTGCTGTGAGATTAAAATCAGTTTGTGTAAGTGCAGTGTGGGACACATAAAAAAGCTTCTTGCAAGTGTTTGCTTTCATTAATATTATTTTACTATGGCTGCCATCATCTCTCATAGATAAGAATACTGAGGCTCAGAGAAGCAGAGCAGATAGATAAAAGGGACAAAGTGGGGACTGGACTAGAAGCAAGCTCACCCCGTGACAAGCTAGGCCTACATAAAGTCAGGTGTTAGAAACTTGTTCAAAGACAAAAGAATTGCTATGATATCTCCTGTCTTCTACCACATTAAATTATTTAGCCTGTAAAGTTGTCTGTTTAAATACTTCAGACTTCATTTAGAAGAATATTTTGGCTTAAAACTCATGCTTGCTCTCAATGTACATCCTTGAGAATAGTTAACAAATGATTATCCTAAAGTTTAATTAGATGATTCCCATGATAAACTGTGGGTCTTTTTTCTATTATAGTCATTCTTGGAGTTGGTAGATGCAGAAATGGACACCACATTTCTTTCTAGCTTCCTCTGCCCCCTTTCTTCAACTTCCCCTACCCTTCCTCCCTCCCTCCTCCTGACAATATCCCTTACTCTTCCTCCATCTCTTCTTCAACCAGAGGGGTAGAGGGGGAGGGAGAAATAAATGCTCCTTGAATTGCTGGTCTCAAATTAATAGTGATAAATTAATTTGATGGGGCAATTCATGTCAGTCACATATATATGCATTTTATATATACATTATATATAATGTGCCCTTATCATATAAAATACCTCTCTTGTGTTGATGATTGGACATTCTTTCACCTCAAAAAGAATAATAAGCCTAGGGTTGACTGGTTAGTCCTCAGCTCTTACTTATTGATTTAGACAAATTATCACTTCTTTTCCACAGTCTGAATTTTCCTACTTAGGCCTTCTTTGTTGTAAGTTCATATGGAAAACTTTCCAGGAGACTGTAAAACTCTATTTCCACATGGTCATGCACCTCTTCCCCGGGCTGTTACAATCTTTCTGCTCCCTCTTCCGAAATGGTCCCTGAGCCCTGGTGGAGTCCTATCCAATGACCCATACATACTCTGCAGACCCTTATTCTCTATGCTTTGGGCTTTTGTGGCCCTTCGTGTTCATTGTTCTCTGTTGCATGAAGGAGCTCCAGGCTAATAATTGCAACAAATTATATTGGGCAGTGCTGGCACTTTTATCTTAGGAGGAAACAACAGCTATCCATTTGAACTTAAAGCCCACTAAATGGGAGGGAACTCATGTGTGGTATTATAAACATAGTCAAATACACATGGCTGAAGAGGTCACAGACCTTAGAGAAAACCCCAAGTATGTTTTCTTGTCTTTTTCCAGTTAGAAACAGATCTGCAGCTTCTTTTTTCCATTTTTCAACCAGTAACTGCAGAGCAAGTTTCTCTCCCACTCTCTCCCTCTGACCTTCCTGCCTCCTCCTTCTACCTGTAAGGATACCTGTGAATATACTGAGCACATCACGTATCCCAGCTAAGCTCCCCAGCATCAGCTCATTAGCAACCTTAATTCTTCCTGCTACATGAGAGACATCTTTGGGAGATCGTTATTATTAGCCTAGAACTGTTGCTTGCTTTTGAGTCATAAATCATTTCCTTTTCTCACTACCTCTGAAAACACCATCCAGCTCATTATTTTCCTGATATAAAACTCTCTCCGTCCCTCCTTTCCTCCCTCTTCCCTCTCTCTTTCTCCTTCTCTCCCTCCTCCCATCCCTCCCTTCTCTCTGAATATAAATTACAAGAGAATTTACCAAATAATTGGTAAGTTTCCATGACTTGGTAAAATAAATGAACAACTTTTGGTCTTGGACATTTTGGATGTTGGCCTTGGCCTTTAATAGCTGCACCGTCTCTCCAGCCCACAATTTTGTCGGCACTTTTAGTATGCCGGCATGGTGGCCTACATTTAATCCCAGCACTCGAGAGAAAGAACCAGGCAGATCTCAATAAGTTCAAGGCCAGTCTGGTCTTTATAGCAAGTTCCAGGTCAGCTATGACTATCTAGTAAGACCCTGCCTCAAATGCTTTTTATGTAGTTTTATCAGGCTTGAGCCTTTAAAGGATGTGATGAACATCTGTGTATACCTTATCCTTAGGACAAATTGCTCAGAGTAGAACTGCTATATCAAAGATTGTTTATATCTTTGTTGTTGTTCATGCATATTACATGTCAGTTTTTAAATGAGGTCAACATATTATAAGAATTTTGTGAAGAATGTAGCATCTAGTGAGTAGTTGACAAGTTTTTCTAAGTGAGTGGATCAATGCCCATTGTCCCTTGAAAGTTATTCAGTACTGAAAGATGCACTCAGCCCAGATACATGTGCTCTGTGCCACCAACACATCCACATAGCTCCTAAATATTTTTTGTCGATTTAAAAGTTGCATTATTTGGAGCAGTCACCCGCAGTCTGAGTAGACTTCGAAATCCATCATTAAGAAATCTTCAGGAAGTGCTACCGACTAGGCATAAATTTCAAATGCTCCCTGCCGATTCCACTACACAGCCAGCTTCTGTCTGCTCATTTATTTTTTTGGTTGGTTGGTTGATGGGTGGTTGGTTTATTGGTTGGTTGGTTTTGCTATTGGCATCTGTGCCAGTTGTCTCCAGGTGCTCCAAGTGCTTGGCATCATATTCAAAGCCCTGAAACAAAGACACACAGATGTGCAAAGTACCAAAGAAACTTTTTTCAAAGCAAAGCAATAATACAGGTCAGAAGACACTGCAGGAGAGCAGTGGGACCATGAGCAGGAACACTCAAGGGGCCCCAGTTGCTATTTGGTCCTTCATCTTATGGAGTTCACAAGAAGGAGGAGTTTGGTTACTAGGGACGTAATTGAGATAGTTCCTTGTCTTGATTGACAGATTAAGTTACAGAACTACGTTTCTACTGCACATGTTCCTTTCCATAATGCATCTTATTTCAATTATCTGCATGATCAGTTGTGCATGGGCATACAATGGTAAATAAGGGATTCTTCCCTAAACGCTTACTTGAGGACATAGTTTGCCTTTTTGGAGAATCCATTCAAAACTAGTCAGGCTGGATCAGCCATCCTAACCTCCTTCAAGATAAATTGGAAATATGTTTGAACAGAAACTATCCAAGTTTGATAGAAGAGAAACTGATTCCATTTTTCAGAGAAGGGTGTACATGCAATTCCACTCAAGTTGGGGTTCTAGGGCGTTAACAGGTTGCTTAGAAGAATATCTCTCTCTCTATATATATATATAGAGAGAGAGAGAGAGAGATACATATATATATGGTGTGTGTGTGTGTGTGTGTGTGTGCAAGTGGGGGTCCTAGGTAGCCACATGCATTGTTAGAAAAGTATATGTATAGCCTAATCCAAGTGGAGTCTCTGGATGTTAAACTATTCCTTGCCCTTACCTGCCTTAATTTACTTTGGTTGTTTGAGTACTTATTATTTGTGACCCATCTTGCTAAGTAGCCTTGGCAAGCATGGTACTTAGTACATATACCAGATGGGCTTCTAACTCACAGCAACGTTTCTGCCTCAACAACCTCCCAGTGCCAGGTATGAGTCAGCACATCTGGCATTGCAGGTTCTTGTACTATATTACCTATCCAGCGTTGGACTACACTGAACAGTATCTCCACAGGTAGAACACAAACATCAGCAATTCCTGAAGCTCCCTAGGTGAAAATAATGTGCAAACCAGACTAAGAACCACTAAGAGCAATTTGTAAAATGTCTATCCATTTTATAGACAAGGATAACTGAGGCCCAACTAATCCATAGTTAAATGACTAATTTGATTCTCTGAGCCAGTCCACCTTCTGCATAAGGATTCAAACTGAAACCCATTTTAAAAGATAAAGACATTTCTAACTACCAAGAACAGCTAGAAATAAAATATCAGAATCTTCCAGAAGAGCTAGTCAATTATACTTCCATACTTTGGGTCAGGTTAGATGCTGAGTTATCTAGGCTCAGCTTGCATCTTAGAGAATTATGAGAAGTCTTCTGATACATTTGGAGAAGTCTTGGGTTATGAATGTTACAGTCCTGAGGGGTCCCAGGCCCCACCATTGGCCCTCTCATGTGTTAGTGACTGGAGTTTAATAGAATGCAAACAACAGGAAAAGAGAAGATGTACCCTTAGAGGACCGTCTGTTCTGTGCTGGGTTTCCTGTGTGGAAAATCAAATGACTTGCAGCTAATTGTTTGTGTGCAAAAGCCTTTGGCAGCGATGCCAACAAAAGCACTGGACAGTGTGTCTGCTCAAAGCAAACACGTCAAATCATGCGTTCAGTAGATCCTTATGATCAGAACGTTGGTCATGTGAGATAGATGCTTTTTAGTTCTGCTTCAGGAGGTCCTTCCTGCAAACATTATGTCTGGCCTGGTAAGCATAGGGCTGCCAAGGCCAAGCCGCAGGTGGCCATGACTTGGCAAGTGATAAAACACCAGCTTTACTGAACACAGTAAGAAATGCACAGGATTTTCCAGCTGGGTTGCAATTCATACAGAGAACACAAAGAGTTTTGAGGGAAAAACTGAGACAATTAAACACAAAGTACAAAACATAGCCCCATGTTACCACACTTATACTTAAGATTTGGGAACTTATAGAAATAAAATAAAACTTTGAAATAAATAAATAGCCAGGCGTGGTGGTGCACACCTTTAATCCTAGCACTCAGGAGGCAGAGGCAGGTGGATCTTTGTGAGTTCAAGGCCAGCCTGGTCTACAGAGTGAGTTCCAGGCCAGCTGGGGCTACAGGGAGACCCTGTCTCAAAAAAAAAAAAAAAAAAAAAAAAAAAAAAAAAAAAAAAAAAAAGACCAAAAAATAATAATAAAAAAAAATAAATAAATAAAATAATAAAAATGTTTGGGAATTTTAAACAAAGTGACTAAGGTTTTACACAAGTCTATATAAAGACAGCATGCTTACTAAATCACAAATGACCATCTTCTATTTTTTTCCTTATTTCTTCTTGTGTTAGGGCTTGCAGATATTTATATTCTCTTCAACTTCAGAGAAATGTCATATATAATGCAGTCATGGATAATTTTTCAAGCTGATAGTAAAACTTCACATTCTTTTTTTCTCAACCATAATTTACCTCCACTCGGAGGTTCACAAGAAATCATTGACCTAATGACACTGAGCTTTGTACTTGTTTTCTCTTAACAGCCTGCTCTTCACATTATTTTACCAATGGGTCTGAGTCTTTCCAAACTCTTGAGATTCTCATGATGTAAACCTGAACTTTACTATAGCTGCCATTTTCTGATTTTCATCCTATATAATGTTCCATATGTGATCCCCATAGCAACACTATAATTTTACTTCCTATAAGTCATTCCAACAAATTCACATGCATATATAAATATGTGTTGGGCACATATGCATAATATACAAGTGAGCATACGCCAAGCATCTGCACAACTCTTTGCACCTGTGGCTGAATATCCAGTCACTAAAGCTGATTCCCAGATTAGAAATTCCAGCTTCAAATTCCAAAATGGAGTAACTGGCCACCAAGGCCAATACCAAGGGAACTGCGCACTATTCCTGGCCCTGCCACTCTTATGAGCCAGCCAGATGGAACAATTTCAGCACTCCATTTTCTTCATGCATAAAATAGAAATAAAAATTTATGGCTTATTGGCCAGAGTCATTATTAAGATCAGCTGGGGTAAAGAACATCAAGGCTTCTCTTAAAGGCTTGCAACTGATTTTTTTTTAATGTCATAAAAAAGAATTCCCATGTCTCTAATTTAAATGACCTCTTTGTTTAAAAGAAACTTAGTGTGATTCAAAACTTCATTGTTCTCTGGCAAATATGGTCATCGGTTTCTGCTCAAATACATTTAGTGATGGGAGTGCTTTATGTCTGAACACATTTCACTCTTAATAATGTGCGCTTAGCCATGGCAGTAGTAAAAGAGATGTGACATCTATGACAGGGTTCACAAACTGAGAAAATTTTACTATTTGTCTATTGAGAAAACAAAGTGAAAGTACACTTCTTCCTCAACTGTGCTTGTTACTGGCAAGAGAAAGTCAATTTGACTATATCAAAACCTCCTATTGAAAAAAACACCTCCACTAAAAATCAACGCACATTTCCAAAATTTTAATTTCTATCCTCTGAGAAAATAGAGAGTCTTTCTACATTCAGCAAATCTGAATTTGTATTAGAATAGTAAAAAGAAAAATAACAAGAATTCATAAGTGACTAAAGACTAAAATGAATTTTTGCATGATTAAAACTATTAAACATTGCCAGGAGTAGTGGCACAGGCCTTTAATCCTAGCACTCAGAGGCAGAGGCAGGTGGATCTTTGTGAATTCAAGTCCAGACTGGTCTACAGAGTGAGTTCCAGGACAGCTGGGGCTACAGGGAGACCCTGTCTCGAAAAGACAAAAAAAATAATAAAACTATCAGACATAAGCTGAATTATGGTTGATAAGCATAAGGAAAGAAGCTAATACATTAGTTATCAGAAAAATTCAGATCAAATTGTAATTGTCTATCAAGATGTATAGAACAGAATTTTAACAAAAATACAGATGACAATACACACCAATAGTGAAAATGAAAACTGTTGAAACCCTTACATGTAGTCAGAGGAATGGTGCCCATACAACCACTTTGGAACACTGTTTGGTTTCTAACTGTTTAGTATATTTAAACTAAAAATATTGTTACCCAATAACCCTTTCCCTGGAAATATATTTAATGATAAGTATTTTTTCCATCAAAAAATATGTATGTATATATACTTTGTTTTATGATTGTCCAGACTGAGCTTGACTCAAATGTCTATCCACTATAAATGGATAAATTGTGGAATACTTAATCTGTTCAGTAACAAAAAAGAACAATATGTTTCTACACACAATAACTTAACTGAATGCCACATAGTTAATGATCCAGGAACAGGAAAACCTTAAAAACTGAAGTAATACATAACTCCACGTATCAGATACTATAAAATTTTGCTACTCTAAGAATCACCACAGGGGCTGAAGAGATATCTCAGTGGTTAAGAGCATAAGCTGTTCTTGCAGAGGACCCAGGTTTGGTTTCCAGCACCCACATGGCAGCTAAAAACTATCTGTAACTCTAACTCCATGGGATCCAACAACCTCTTCTGACCTCTGTGGGAACTGCATGGCACAGGTGCACTTACATACAAGCAGGCAATACATTCAAAACATAAATTGAAAGATATAATAAATAAAATATTTTAAAAGAATCATCAAAGCATTTTAGATATGTGATACTATTAATTTTTCCTGTTCTTTAAATTTTATTTCTAGATAAAAAGTACTCTTTCTTTTTGAATCCGTTCTTTCCCCTTTGTTATTTCTTTTTTATACATTTCTTGGGTTAATGCCTCAAATTAAGTTTTGGGTTTTTTTGTTTTTTATTTTTGTTTTTGTTTTTGTTTTTGTTTTTGTTTTGGTCTTTTCAAGACAGGGTCTCCCTGTAGCCCCAGCTGTCCTGGAACTCACTCTGTAGACCAGGCTGGCCTTGAACTTACAAAGATCCGCCTGCCTCTGCCTCTCAAGTGCTAGGATTAGAGGCATGCGCCACCACTCCCGGCTTCAAATTAAGTTTTTAATGTAGCTTTTTGTCTGTGGTACTAGGTTTTGAACTCAGGGCCTTGCACAAGCTAGGCAAGCAGTCTATCACTAGGGTATATCATATTAATTCTATTTGTATGAAGTTCACGCGTAGGATATTTTAACTCATGGTGGCAAGGGTGATAATAAGGTTACCTTTGGATGCTGACATGTAGATGTGCATAGTGGGAACTTCTACAGTGGATGCTAGAGATAGTTCATATTAACATGGATACAATGTTATTGATCTGTGTGGTGGTTATACAATGTCTATAATCATAATATTAAATTATTTGTGTATTTAAGAACTATGCATAGAAAAGCCTCCTACCAGTAGAGGCTTATTGCTTTAAAATAGTAAACTTTAAAATATAACTCATCTAGTTAGAGTTGCCAAAACCTTAATTTGAGTTAATCACTGTGCTTGTAGAAGGGATGCTGATCTCTAAATGTGTGTCTTGGCAGAAAGAAAATATATTTAACTCTTCTGAGTGTCTTTCCATTTACTTAGTATAAAAGATTATGAAAATTAGTTGGAACGTTCCCTGCTGATGAAAGCATTCTTCAAAAATAAATACGTTATATTATAAATAGTACTTTATTCACAACTAAGGCAAATTAGATATGGTTTTGTTCAACAAACAGATTGAATGGAAAGGGTGGGGCCTTTTAATTTATGGGAGTCTATCAAATATTCTAAATAAAATGACTTGTACTACATAAAATGACTCTCCTGAAAATGGAGTTATATAATAAATTCATGTGAAAAGCATGTGCCTGAGTGTCAAGGCCTTAAGCCACAGCACAGATGGCATGTACTTGGGAATTTTTCTAAATCCCCGAGGTAGAAGAGACTTTTCCAGGAAAGGAAGGTATTCATCCTTGGGCCCCTCTCTTCTCTGAACACAGTTGTTAGCATTACACTCAGCACTGCCACTTATTCCAGAATATTCTAATCTCATCTGCCTGCCTTAGAAGGATTGATGGAAAATAAAAGTAAGCCTACTATTCCCTGGTATGATAAAAGACCAGCTAATTGTCCAGAACATCTTATTTGCAAGGAAGGTGGTGACAAACAGAAAACTCGAATTCATTCTAGGAGATAATTTTCAGCTAATGAATGCAGAAGTTGATCAGATAAAGGAAGAAGAAAGGATTCATTTCAGAACTGAATAGTTGCAGCTCTTCTTATAGCATTATGACCTGACATGGGAGGGGCACATCAGAACTGAATGGTTACAGCTTTCCTTATAGCATTATGACCTGACATGGGAGGGGCAGGCACATCAGAGAACAGAAGGCAGCTGTAAGAAAGCAGATACCAGGCCATGGGAAGTGGCTATACTTTCTATGTTTGCTTATGGGGTTTTATTTCTGGTTTTGTATGTGTTTTTGTTTTGATACATGTAGCCCAAGTTGGCCTCCAGCTTACACGTAGCCAAGACTAGCCTTGAACTCCTGATCCTCCTTTCATGTGACCAAGTTCTTTGTAATAAATAAATATCAGTAATCTATACTGGTTTTGCTTTCTTAGAGTTGGTTTCAAAACCCTTAAAAACCTGTGGATGGAAGAGGGATGATGGGAATACTGGGAACCACAAAGACAACATGAATATAGTAAAGGATTTAAACAAGGAAGAAGGCTTTCCACGACTTATTAATCTGGAGAAATTAATTTCATTTTTCCATAGGAGATAAAGCTGTTAGAAGATTATGAAGATCTTGTTAAAATATGGTCTATGGCATAGAAGAAGATTTTGAAAATTTAAAAGACAGACTCTAATGCCAGGCAGGGATCCCAAACCCTGTGAACTTGGTATAGATGGATCCTTGGACTAGCCAGAACTCAGATTCCAGTTTTGAATTATAAAAAAGAGAAAGCATCCAGGCATGGTTGTGCACGCCTTTAATCCTAGCACTCAGGAGGCAGAGGCAGGCGGATCTTTGTGAGTTCAAGGCCAGCCTGGTCTACAGAGTGAGTTCCAGGACAGCTGGGGCTACAGGGAGATGCTGCCTCAAAAAGTCCAAAGGGGAGAGAGAGAGAGAGAGAGAGAGAGAGAGAGAGAGAGAGAGAGAATCTTTAAAATCAAAAAATAAAGAAAAATGTGTGCTTTTTTATAATTCATGACTTTGCCAGATGTGTTCCCACATCTTTAATCCCAGTCTTCAGTGGTCAGAGGCAAGTGAATCACTGTGACTTCCAGGCCAGCCAGGTCTACATAGCAAGACACTGTCCTAAAAAAAATTACAAGTTCACCATGTGCCACAGCTTACATCCTCTAATGGTTAGGAGATGTTATAAACCACACGAAGACCCCTGTAACTTAACAGAAGAAATGTAATTCATGGATAACATACCATCCAAACATCTGTGTCTATACCAAAGTAACCTACCATAACAAATTAGTTAATGTTTATATACATATATATCTAATGCAGTGCTTCATTAGTAGATCGAAAGGCTATATATTATACTGTTTAAATACCTATATATCTAAATTGCATGTGCTTCATTAGTAGATGAAAGGTTATCCTGACAAGCTGGCAGCCCATGAAAGAAACCAGCAAATTGACTAGAGACCAAAAAGACACAGCTCCAGAGAATAGAGCTTTTTGCTTCTCATCACCTGTGCCTTTTCTAAGCCTAAAGGGAACAATCGCAGAAGAGGGGGCGAGGTAGATGTAAGGGCTGATTGGGGTATGGTGCAACTACAATATAGCCTGGACACTTCATTTGATCAACTTTGATTGAACATACAAGCCCCCCTGCTGGATGTTGGACCCTGAGCTGTGTGGGTTGGGCAACAACTGCTGCAAATTGGTTTTTTGTTTTTTTTTTAATTTTTTATTTATTTCGGTTTTATGTATGAATGTAGTACTGTTGCAGGTCTGTGCACCCGTGTCGTGCAATGCCGCGGTCAGAAGAGGTCTTGGATTCCCTCTGAACTGGATTCTCCTGAAATGGAGTTTCAGACGTTCTCGGCGCCATGTCGTGCTTGGGGATCGAAACCGGGTCCTCTGCAAGAGCGGTCGGCGCCTCTTAACCCTAGGCATCTCTCCAGCCCAATTGGTTTTACATGAAGGATGCATGTATCACAAATTATCACTTATTGTTAAAAAAAAATGAAACAACAAAACAAAAAAAACAGAAAGATGCAGAAAACTGGCAGAATGCATGATCTGGGGTGGTAGGGGTGGGTGGGGGAAGGAAGAGGGATATATGCCTGAACTGAATTGGAAATGATGTATGAAATACACAATGCATCAGCCATTAACAAAAAAAGAAAATAAATCATTACAAGTTCACTTATTTTCCCATTGAAAATATTATAAAGTTCGATGTAAAATCCCATGAAATGCTAGTTTCAAGGATTCGATTTATTTTCTCCATTAATATAAATTGAATAGTATTATTCGCCAGCCTTGTTGGAGAGACTCCTCTCGTCAGCAATTTGTCGAGTGCAAGCGAAAGATGACCAAAACCCAGCCCTTCTTTCAAGAAGTCCTGTGAGAAGGACACTTTGATCATTTCAGTGACAGGAGCATGAAGAACAGCAGAGACACAAACTTGAAGCTAAAGCTATGCAAGAAAAGGCAGAAATGGAAACAAAATGAAAGGCTTCAGAAAGGAGAACATTAAAACTGAACTTTTAAGAAAAGGAGATGTTGTGTGGACAGGAGCATTGGTGCAGAGGGACGACCTCCTGTTACAATTCCCAGGGTGCACTATGACCAGGTTACAACAGGAAGGGACGCAGTTAGAGTTGACATTGGGGCTAGGAGTGTCGCTCCATGCTTGGTGCCTTGCCTTGAATGCACAAGGTCCTGGGTTTAAGGAAGAGGAGGAGGAGAAGGAGGAAGAGGAAGAGGAAGAGGAGGAGGAGGAGGAGGAGGAGGAGGAGGAGGAGGAGGAGGAGGAGGAGGAGGAGGAGGAGGAGGAGACAGAGTGGACAGAGACCAAACCTAAAAGAGCCTGAGATTCCATAACAAGAGTCTGAAATCTTCCTTTGAATAGTAGGCAGAATGGTTATATATGTTCTCTGGAGAACTCTGGCTAACACAAATGAAAACCACAAAAATAATTTTAACTGGGAAACAATGTGATCATTTTTACATTTTGAAAAATAATGGTAGTGATGCTGTGTAGAATTCCTTTTTTGGGAGGTTCATTTAAAAAATTGTATGTATCTGGCCAGATATGATACTATACATATTTAATCCTAAACTCAAGAGAGAGGCAGGCAGTCCAGCCTGGTCTACATAGAGAGTTCCAGGCCAGCTGGAGCTACAGGGACACCCTGTCTCAAAAAAATGTGTATATACATACACGTGTGCATTCTGTGCCTACTGTGTGTGTTAGGCACTGTGATGGCATTAAGCTGACAACCATAAAAAGTTAAACACAATCTTAGCTCTAGTGGAAGCAAGCAGTCTACAGTAGTCATTATTTGGAAGGGGAAGCAAGCAGGAAACTGCTGGAAATCCCCATCAAGAAAGTAGAAATGACAAGCCAGTTTTGACCTAGATGAGGAAAACACCACTGACAGGACTGATAAGGTTTGCATGATTTAAGAGGGAAAAGAAAAATCTAGGATGATGTCCAGGTTTGAGTCTTGAGAACAACAGGTAAATAACAGTAACCTTGGAAGAGGAAACAATTTGGAAGAGATGGCATTAAGTCAGTTTGTGGACAAAGTAGAGGTTAAATGTTTGTGAACTGTGCACACTAAGAAGTTGACATGCAAGAAACAAGAGACAGGAATTCAGTCTCCATGTACGGGCCTGGGACTCGGACTTAGATCCTCGTTTCCTTGATGGAAGTGGGAGGGCATCAGAACAGCAGCTGCTGTCTCCAGGGTGTGGGCTTGCAGCATTTTGTTTTCAATCTTTTCTATTTTCCAAGTTTATGTAAGTTTATATTTCTTTTGTGATAATTTTTAAATGGATTTTTTTGGTCTTTTTGATACAGGGTCTCACTTTAATCCCAAATGGCCTGGAACTCACTATGTAGACCAGGCTGGCCTTTAACTTACAGAGATCTGCCTGCCTCTGCCTATCAAGTGCTGGGATAAAAGACGTTTGCCATCCCGCCTGGCCCTTAAATGTTTATTTTTAAAAGACAAACATAGTTTAGTTTGTTATTACTGTATAAACTTTTAAAAAGAATATAAAGGAGCCCGTTCTCCCATGAGAGGTTTAGTAAGTCATTAATAAGAACTAAACCATGTTGTATGTAGCTCTAGGCCTTTCACAAAATTGTCAATTTCATTTAATTCCTAAGGCAGCTTCATGGAGTAGGTATTACTCTCCTCACGTCATTGTTTCACATGTAAGGAAACTGAAGGTAATGAAGGTGAAAATATCTAAGCTTATTCACCTTGCATACATCAGATTTGGATTCAGACTCCATGCCATCGCAGAGGCAAGAGCAATCACTGTCCACCGTTTCTCACTTGTTCTCAGATGACTGAGTATAATGTGCAGAGTAGGAAATTCCTTTAGAATACAGAACATTTTACAACATGACTGTTCTATGCAGACTTTGAAAGAAGGCATCTGTAGAGCACCACAAACATATTTCCCTCTGGTTAATCCTCCTAACACATAGAATTTTACAGGAAAAAATAATATCTTCAGAAAATGATGAAAAATACAAATTCATTGATTGATTCATTGAAAATAGAGAGGTTTTCTTTTAATAAAATATTGGTAAATCAAATACTTCATTGGCACAAAAGATATTCTTATAACACATCTGTTGATCACAGGTATGCCTTTGTTTCTGATCTACATGTGATAATCCCACTCTGATGTAGAATCATCTGAGTACAAACCCCATAAAGAGCTCTCGTTACAGCTCTGAAGTTTGTCTTTAAGCATCATAAAGATGGACTGTGTGGTTTTCTAATGCAGGAAGAGTTCTTCCATGTCAAGAGACATCTAACACTCTTAGCACATGCTGTTGGGCACCACTGTAGCCATACCTCACTGTATTAGTCACTTTTCTGTTGCTGTGATAAAACACTATGACTGAAGGAACTTATAAAAGGAAGAGTTTATTTGAGCTTACGATTGACAGTTCCAGGGAATTAGAGTCCATTGTGGTGGGAGGCATGGCGGCTGGAGCTGGAGCAGCATGCCGAGGGTCACATCTCGCAATGAGCACAGGAAGCAGAGAGAGCAACTGGAGACAGCAAGGCTTGTTAAAACTCACTAAGCCTGCCCCCATGACATACTTCCTCTAGCATGGCCATACCTTCTAAGACCTCCAAAAACAGTGCCACCAACTGGAGACAAAATGTCTGAATACTAAAGCCTATGGGGGACACTCATTCAAACCACCACATTCCACTCCCTGGCCCCCATAGGCTCCTGACCATATAAAATTCAAAATGCATTTAGTCCAACCTTAAAAGTCCCCATAGTCTTTACCAGTTTCAATGCCATTCAAAAGTCTACAGTCCAAAGTCTCTTCTGAGACTCAGGCCAATCTCCTAACTGTAAGCTCCTGTAAAATCAAAAGGCAAATTACAAACTCCCAACATACAGTGGAACTGAATACACATTCCCATTCCAAAAGGGAGGAATAGAGGCATAGTGAGGAAATACTGGACCAAAACAAGACCGAAAACCAGCAGGGCAAACACCAAGTCCAGTAGCTCCATGTGCAACTTCTGGGACTTGACTTCCAAAGGGCTTAGATGGCTCAGCTCTTCCAGCTTTGCTTGCAACATACATCTCTTTCTTAGGCTGGTACCACTCCCTGTATGCAGCTCTCCTTGGCAAATATCTCACAGGTCTGGCATCTCGAATGTCTTCTTGGGGTCTCCGCTGCCAACCAGACTTCACATTCACAGCTTCATGCAATGGCCTATCAGGGCCTTCTTTATGCAGGGACACCCCTGCTGCACTCTGCCTGACCTTGGCAGCTCTCTGAAACCGTGGAGGAAGAACTGATGACCCCTTCACTCTTGCAAACTTCATGCCTCTAAAGCCAGCACCACGTGAATGAAATTGCTGAATTTGGCTGCAAGTTCGGGATGGACTCTCTCCTACTTTAACCACATTTGCAAATTTTCTCTGCCCTGGACTTGTTGGAGTAGAAAACGCTTTCAGTATTTTCCTTTCAAAAATTGGAGGCTTAGCTGGGTGTGGTCTTGCCCTGAAGGTACTGTTTCTGTTGTTTACTTGTAAATCTCGAGGCCTCTCCTTAATCACTTTAATCTCACTTTTTCCATTGTTTACTTGTAAATAGCTAGGCCTCTCCTTAATCACTTTAATCTCCTTATCAAAAGGAACCTCTCCTTCACATGCCTTGGCCCCACCTTTAATCTTCCTAGTGCAGTTTTCAGATCCAACCTCTCCTTCACATGCCTTGGCCCCACCTTTAATCTTCCTAGTGCAGTTATCAGATCCAAACTGTACATTTTGCATTTCTTTCTGCCCCATCTGCTCTTTTTCACTGTAGATCTGTATAATATTCACCATTAAAAGCCACGCCACCATTTCTACATTAGGCTGTCTTGAAATATCCTCTGCCAAAGACATTAGTCCATTGCTTTTCAACTTAGCATCAGGCAAGCATTTGGGCTGTGGGCAAACTGCTGCCAGACTCTTTATCAAAATATCCCAGTTGCTGCCTAAGTCTTTATTTTCCTCTGGAACTACATTTTTTGCAGCAATGCTTTCTTCCAGGCTTCTACTAGAATGGCCCCTTAAGCTCTGCTTACAGTAGTCAACAGCTTTTCTAGCCCAGAGTTCCAAAGTCTTCCACATTTCTCTAAACATCCACATGGTCAGGTTCTTCACAGCCAACAGCCCACTCTCTGGTACCAAATAACTGTATTAGTCACTTTTCTGTTGCTGTGATAAAACACTATGACCAAGGGAACTTATAAAAGGAAGAGTTTATTTGAGCTTATGATTGACAGTTCCAGGAAATTAGAGTCCATTGTGGCGGGAGGCATGGTGGCTGGAGCTGGAGCAGCATGCTGAGTGTCACATCTCGCAATGAGCACAGGAAGCAGAGAGAGTGACTGGAGACAGCAAGGCTTGTTAAAACTCACTAAGCCTGCCCCCAGTGACATACTTCCTCTAGCATGGCCATACCTTCTAAGACCTCCAAAAACAGTGCCACCAACTGGAGACAAAATGTCTGAATACTTAAAGCCTATGGGGAACACTCATTCAAAGCACCACACCCCCAAAATATCCCTGACGATGGTTTTATGAAGTGTTACTATGATAGCTCCCATTCATCTGCAGATGAAGAAAATTACTAAAGCATTAACTAGCTTCAAGATCTACTGAACCTGATATGGAACCCAGAGTCCCCATTCAGCTCCTAACTGCTTCACTGTGCTGACTTTCACATAGAGGACCTTCATCTCCCACTCCTCAATCTTCCACTCACAAAGTCCTATACTTTCCTTTTCAGGAAGTACTAAAAAGCAATGATGGAATTTCTCCAAGACTACAACATATGGGATTGAGCTAGAATTCTAGTTTGCTATAATCTATATACGCAAGTCAGAGATGTCCTAAATCACATGAATTATTTTTCCCTCACTGTATAAATCCAGGACCTACCTGGAATGATCTTCACAGCTCCTCTTCCACTCTGGTCTAGTAGAAGCATGATGAAAATACCCCATCATATAGCTGGGATAGTCAGAACAGACAAACCTGAACATGACTGAGGTAGAGGAAGAAGAAAACAAGAATGAAGTAGCAGTTCGGGAATCAGAGTCACTGCCAATAATTTAAGTGCCAAATATTAATAGTGGCTCTTCTGGCAGGACTAAGTCTGCATGAATTAAATAAAAGATAGAATTTGGGATATAAGTAAACATGGTGTTAAAGCATCGGGCTGCCATTTACTTAATGAGAAGCCCACAGAATGCATGTAATAGCCCAGAGTCTCTTCCATTAACAAAAAAAGACAAAAATATTTTAATGTTATTTGAGAAATTAAATGAAAGAACTATGAAAATTAATAAAGATAGTATCATTATAGCCAAATAAGCAAAATTAATAATGAGTTGCTATTTACATTACCCAGTTGGCTATGTAGTTCTAAGTATTAACTACTGTGTCAAAATACCTTTCTTGGTAAGATACGCCATTGGCATTTTCATTAGCAATATAATAATTATACATAGATAGGGCTAGATCTAGATTTTATATACTTATAAAATGTATATTTCTTTATATTCTGACTTCCAAAATACCACATTTGGGAGATTTGACTATGCTGTATATTTCTATAAGATTTATTATGATACTTTTGTCTAGAACAAGTGAAAAGTGAAAAGATCCTAGGAAAGCAATAATGTGAGAAGAGAGGAAAATTTCAGTGGGAAATTCCTTACAAATAGTTGTTTATAACCAAGTATTTATATGATTCTTTTTTTCTGTAGTTATTCATTATGGGGATCATGAAGTGTGTGTGTGTGTGTGTGTGTGTGTGTGTGTGTGTGTGTGTGTATCTGTGTCTGTGTCTATGTCTGTATTCTGAGTAAAGCTATGATTATAGAGCTTCTTTTGTTTTAGCTTATAAAAATCACACTTCATTACAAAAGAATAATAATGAAGAAAAGAATACTGTAAAATATTTTGCCAAAATATTTAAATTTCTAATGGATTTAGACAGGTTTTATACTAGACATTAAGCATACAATTAAGTAACTCTTTTCTATTGTCTAAAGAAGGAAATTGTTGTGATTTAATTCTCATGCTTCTGTTTCAGTTTTTAATGTCAAATAAAATAGTTTTTAATGTCAAAGGCCTAAGATAGCAAAGACAATTTGGTTTATTATTTCAGAGAAAAATAACTTCTAGGTAAAACTTAAATACAAGTTACAACTTTAGTGAAAGATTACCACAAGCTGACCTTTTCAAGGGCTCTTGAGGTTCCAATTATGAGCTCTGAATAAAGACTAAGATGGTCTGGAAAGAAACAGAGTAGGTTCAAGATAATAACTACGTTGAGCACATGGGCAGAAGAGAGAAGAAGGATGGGGATTGTGGTTGCACTTTATCTGTGGTGAAAAAATAGCACTGAATTCAGGGAAATATGAAGTATAACCACAAAACTTTGGTTTTTATTAATTATATAACTTCAATTTTCATCCTGCTTTGCCTCTTGTGTTTCTGGAAACCACTCTGACATAATGACCATGTAAAGAAAGATAATATGCATTTAAATTATCAGATTATAAGTATTAGCATTAAAATAAAGGTTCAACTTTTACTGTCTTTTCACACTTCTGTGAGATACAGGCTATGTGCTTCTACTGTATTTTAACATGTGAGCTAGTTCTCATTGGTTCTAAGTGTGGAAATACACATGGAAAAAATCTCCAGTGTGAAAATACTGAGATCTAACATCAGTAAAAGTATAACACTAAATATTTTAGGAGACCATACTACATTCCTAACTATACAATAATTGTACTTATTCTCCTAGACAAACACCTGGAAAGTTGAAAGTAATAAACAAGAGAATCCCTGTTGTCAAATTCACATGGTACAAAGTATTAACTAACAATTGACTGCATAGGATCTAGGCTGTAGCATTCCCATGTAAGAATGGCATGGCTAGGGGGCTGGAGAGATGGCCTAGCGGTTAAGAGCACCGACTGCTCTTACAGAGGACCCGGGTTCGATCCCCAGCACCCACATGGCGGCCGAGAGCCGTCTGAAACTCCAATTCCAGGAGAACTCCAGCTCCAGGGGAATCCGAGACCCTCTTCTGACCTCCGCGGCATTGCACGACACGGGTGCACAGACTTGCATGCAGGCAGTACATTCATACACATACAGAAATAAATAAAATTAATAAAAAAAAAATTTAAAAAAAAAAATAAAAAAAAAGAATGGCATGGCTATTACAAATGATCTGAACTTATTCCAAAGTTAACAGGTTTCCATGGATTTACTGTTTATCCCTGGGAGAATTCTTTCTAATACTTGATAAAACAATTATCTTAAATATCAAGTTTTGAACACTTTCTATAAATATCTTTTGCTTGTTTTGTTTTGTTTTGTTTGACACAGGGTCTCTCTGCAGTCCCAGCTGGCCTGGAAATCATTCTGTAGACCAGAATAGCCTCTATCACTCCCTCTCAGGTACTGGTTTAAAGGCATGTGCCATCATGGTGGGCCTAATACTTTGATCTTTTTTAATATTTTAATTGAAGTTTTGTGCATTTCGTATAACATTTCTCAATCCAATTTAGACTCAGACCTTTGTTCTTAAATCCACTAGGGGCACAGAACAATTGCTTGCAAGTTGGATAAAGGCCTGCTGCTTTAACACAGTAGAAATCCTCTGTGCTTGATGAATGTTTTTCTACTCAAACCATCTCCAAAACAGTATACGCATGTGCGTACACACACACACACACACACACACACACACACACACACACAAAATAGTAGTTTTCATTTCAAAATACAATCTCAAAAAAAAAAAAAATGGAGCTGGAGAGATGGCCTAGCGGTTAAGAGCACTGACTCCTCTTGAAGAGGACCCGGGTTTGATCCCCAGCACCCACATGATGGCTGAGAATTGTCTTTGACTCCAGTCCCAGGGGAATCCGATGCCCTCTTCTGACCTCTGCAGCATTGCATGACATGGGTGCACAGACCTACATGCAGACAGTACATTCATACAAATAAATAAATAAATAAATAAATAAATAAATAAATAAATAAATAATACAACCTCTACATAAGCCAAAGTTTTCTGGAGAGTAGTCTAGGCACTAGGAAATATCTTTAAAGACATGAATGAAATTTTCACAGAAAATATGTTTTCTCCTAATGAAGAGAGGGTGTGAGAAGAAAGAATTGTTAACATGGGAGGGATTTCAGTTTACTTAATTAGACCCAGCTTATCTTTAGTTTGCCATGTACTGTATACCAAATTCAAACCATATCTCATACTAAAACGAAGAACTTTTTCAACTTTCTTGTGACTGTTGTGGTTATAAATATACAAGTTAGACACAGTTCTTTGTAAGGACTTGTTGCCTTCCTATAGGTTAAAAGAAAAAATGATAAATTATCAACACTGGCAAAAATAATGAGGTAAAACTCCCACTTGCTAACAAAAAAAGATCTCAACTTTTAGTAAGAAAAGGAATTTTTAAGAAAAAATAGTGTGCTCTCTGTCCCTATCAGCTGGTCTATGAGTTTTCCTCAACAAATACATTTGTAACATTGTAATAAGGTAATTTCACCAGAGAAGAATACTCAGACACAAAATACGGCCAATAGAAAGTCTGACACCCTCTTCTGACCTCTGCAGCATTGCACAACATGGGTGCACCAACCTACATGCAGACAGTACACTCATACACAAAAAATAATAAATAAATAAATTATTAAAAAAAGAAAGTCTTTAGTCAGCTGACAACTACACACCAGACCCCCTTACCAGAAAATGTGTAGCACTGAGTCATGGTGGGGAGGAAAAACCATATCAAGGGCTTAAAGATATGTGTCCAAGCTTAGGGGTGGTAAGCTCCTCTAACAATTCTTATTCTCTAAAACCAAGCCAATCATAGAATACAGAAGCCATGAAGAATGAGTTAGTTTCTAAGCAACCAGGTACATGCTGACCTGTTCTCAAGACCCAGTTCAATTGAATTAAACTTTTCTTTTATTTCCATACTTTGAATTAAGTTGTTTATTTTTTAAGGGATTCTAGAATATAAGAGCACAGTTGTTTTCAGATCACATTAACATTGCTCAGTTTGCCATACAATTACATAATTGGTGCTAGTATCCACAGATGGGACTGTGTTACTTAACTCAGCATCATATCTTCTAGCTCCATTCATTTACCTGCAAAGTTCATGATGTCATCTTTCTTTACTGCTGTTTATGTCATGGAAGATTTTTCTCTCTCCTTCAACTATAATCGACATTTTTGCTGGGTATAGTAACCTGGGTTGGCATCTATAGTCCTTTAACACTGGGAATGCTTTACTCCACATTCTTCTTGCTTTCATAGTTTGCACTGAGAAGTCAGTTGTAATTCTGATAGGTTTCTATTTATATGTAACTTGTTGTTTTTCTCTTGTGGCTTTCAGAATTTTGTCTTTGTTTTGGGCATCTAGTGTTTTAGCTATGATATGGCATAGAGAATTTCTTTTCTGATCTTGTCTGTTTGGAGTTCTATGTGCTTCTTGTATTTGTATTGGCTTATCTATTTTTAGTTTGGAGACATTTTCATCTATTATTCTGTTGAAGATCTGATCGATACCATTCTCTTGAGATCCTTC
The DNA here is from genome assembly GCA_009823505.1 of Rhizomys pruinosus. Lineage (NCBI taxonomy): Eukaryota > Metazoa > Chordata > Mammalia > Rodentia > Spalacidae > Rhizomys > Rhizomys pruinosus. The sequence goes on along the minus strand of VZQC01003804.1, from coordinate 2,039,324 downwards.
TCCTTCCTCTATTCCTATGATGCAGACGTTTGATCTTTTCATTGTGTCCCACAATTCCTGGTTGTTCTACTTTTGTGTACTTTTAAATTTTTCATAATCTTTACTTGAGGTTTTTAGTTGTTCTATGTTATCTTCCAGGTCTGATCTTCTTTGTTCTGCTTCCTCCATTCTACTTCTGAGGCTTTTTCCATTCCTTTCCTCTTGATTGGATGAGTGTTTGATTTCCTTTTTCATTTCATCTTGTGATTTCTTTAGTACTTCCACTTCCTTTTGGAGCTTCTCAATCTCTTCCTGTAGCTTTTGCTTCACTGGTTGGTTTCCTTTTCTTTTTCATTTTTTTTAAGAATGTTATTTATTTTTGTATGTGTATGAGTGTACTGTCTGCATGTAGGTTTGTTCTGGGGATCGAACCCGGGTCCTCTGCAAGAGCAGTCCGAGCTCTTAACTGCTAGGCCATCTCTCCAGCCCTCCTTTTCTTTTTCAACATGGGATCTTTTCAGTGTTTCCACTTGCTTCTGGAGTTTGTCATTCTCTCTCTCTAGGTCTTTCTTAAGTTTTTCATTCTCTCTCCTTAGTTCTCTGACTTGTTCTTTATATTCCTTGATTTCTTTGAATATGTCCACAATTGTTCCTCTAAGATCTGTGTCCTGGGCCATCCCCAGGGGGATCCCACTATAGGAATCTCCCACAGGGTTGGTAGAGCTTGGTGTGGAATTATCCTGCACCTTATCCATGTTGACCCTTCTTCATGTCCCTGACATGTGGGTTTCTCTTTGCTTGTATTCCAATGTGAATCCCAAATGCCTCCTCCCTGTGTTGAAGGCTTGCTTTGCTTGCCTCCTTCAGATGCCTCCATTGTTTGTTTGTTTTCCTCCTTGCTTATGGAGTGTTGTCTTGTCTAAGTTTTAGGCTTCTTATTGGACGTCTAACTCACTCTTCCCTTTCTGTTCTGAAAGTTCTCCAAAGAATCCTCTTGGACACTCCCTCAGCAATTCCAGTTGGCGGGGGAGGGAGGTAATGCCTGTTTAGCCCACAGGTGGTCCTGGGAAATCCCATATCTAAGCTCTGTGCACTCAAGTCTCACAATGTCAACAGGCCCACCTTTTTTTTTTTTTTTTTTTTGGTGTTTTTGAGACAGGATCTCGCTGTAGCCCCAGCTGTCCTGGAACTCACTCTGTAGACCAGACCCACCTTTATTCCAGCTACCAGGGCGACTCTGCCCCCACAGCTAAACAAGAGGATTGAATCAAACCAAAGAGAGAATTATCCAACTGTCCAATGGGCCAGATAGGATTATCTAACAATCAGCCTGGCTGAGGTGCTGGGCTCCTGCCTGTTCTTCAGGCGGTCCTGGGAAATCCCTGATCTAAGCTTTGTGCACTCTGAGTTAATTTTTAACTACGGGACTCAGCTGAGACTCATAATATGATGTATCTATGGGCAATTGTGAGGTATCTTATCACAATATTATAGATAGCTTTTTCTTCTGCTACTTTTATAGAAAATATATTTAGGATCTCTATCTTAAGATATAGATAGATGATAGATAGTGGGATAGGTAGATAGATAGCCAGAAATATAGATAGACTGATTCTCTCTCTCTCTCTCTCTCTCTCTCTCTCTCTCTCTCTCTTCCATCACAAAATATCATTGGAATCATTTTGAGGTTATTATTGGGTGGCTGTTTGCTGGGAAGCATATTAATTTGAATCCTAAGGCACATTCAGTCCCTAGAAAATTTCATCAGAACAGAGTTGGGGGAAAGCCTCTTAAAAAGCTCAGATGTTGAAAATCATGTTTCCAAACTTGTTTTTCCTTAAACTTCAAAGGATTCTTATCATAATCAGCTTGGTGGACTATGAAGGAAAGACAGGGATTTGGTCAACAGAACAGAAGGACAGGATCAAAGCAGAGTGCTAAAAGGCAGCCCAGTGCTCAAGGGCTGGCTGTGTGCTTTGAAAAAAAGCAAATTCAATCAGACTTGTTGACTGAGTGAAGAAGCAGATAAAGCTAAAGATGGCTGTCTAATTGTCCTAATGGCATTAGTTAGCTTAATCAAGTGAGAGATTTTTTTCTATTCATTCATAGCCAAAGTATATTGATGAATTTTTTAATCTATTTTGTTTCATCATTAATTTTGAATGTAAAATTAATAATTCAAATATGCATGAAGCAAAAAAATCAATGTAGTATTTTACACCAAATGAATATTTTAAATATAGGTGTGTATAATCTATCTTAAATATAGTTCACTCTACTTTATTGTATTCTATCTTTTTTAATTTCTTATTGTTATTAAACTATTTCCATACATCATACATCATTTCTCAATCAAATTTAGAGTCACTTCCCTTTCCATGTTCCCTACCCCACCTGAGTTCCTGAATTCTGCATTACATGTCTTGCATCTTTTTCCGAGTCTTTCCAGAGTTTTGTTTTCAAAACAGAGGTTTATTGATTTTGGGAGAATTTCACTATTCAGTATTTTTTTCCAGTTCTTTTGTTGTGTTATAAATATTTTAAAATTCTCATACTTGGGACCCTCCCAAAGAAAATCACTCACAAACTTCATTTTTAATGAAAATATTTAGTTCTTACTATGACCTAGTATTTCTCTTTTGTAAACTTTTTTAATTTTATTTATTTATTTTATGTGTATGAATGTACTGTCTGCATGTAGGTTTGTGCACCCATGTTGTGCAATGCCTCAGAGGTCAGAAGAGGGTGTCGGATTCCCCTGGAACTGGAGTTCTCCTGGAACTGGAGATACAGACGGTTCTCAGCGGCCATCTGGGTGCTGGGGATCAAACCCGGGTCCTCTGCAAGAGCAGTAGGTGCTCTTAACCACTAGGCCATCTCTCCAGCCCCTGTAAACTTTTAAAACAGAAAAAGTAAAAAAATAAGCCATATAATTTATAATTATCATGTTAACATTTTAATATGTATCTTTCCAGAATGTTCCTAAGAACTTGTCTCATAGATATATTTCACAAAATGGTATCATTCCATTTGCATTCTTTATTTTACTTAATATATAATACACATCATGTACAATTCATAAATAATGCATACACACATAATTATATTTAATGGAATAATCTATTAATACATTATTTTTAATATTTTATTTATTTATTTTATGTGTATGAGTATATTGCCTATATATAAGTGCATCTGTGTCATGCAATGCCTGAGGTCTGAAGAAGGCATTGGATTCCCTTGATGGTTGTTAACTGCCATGTGTGTGCTGGGAATGGTATGCGGGCCCTATGTAAAAGCAGTCAGTGCTCTTAACCAATGAACCGCCTCTCCAACCCCTATTTACTAATATTTTCAACATTAATAGATATACTATTTTAATTCATTGTTATTTACTGATTCAGTAATTGTAGTAGCCTGTAAATAAGCCTGAAATTGTTTAATTCAATCTTGCGGGTTATGCCTGCTTAATGTATGGTGTTAAGTCCCTCCTCTGGTCAGTATTACACAAAGCTGCTTGAACTTTTGTCCAAGCCTTATCTAAAATATTATACAGTAATCAAAAGTATTAGACTAGTGTAACTCAGCCTTTCTGGATGGATAACCACCATACATAATGTCCATACCAATTTGGCCAAAAACAAAAATTGGTTAATCTGGGCTAACTCTATGGAGTTAAACACCTTAAACACCCAAAAGAAAAGTATAACCAAAAGATAAGTATTCATTATATTTCCTTTAAAGTCTGAGAGATTGTGCCTCCAAACACTAGATTTTAACTCATTTAAAGTTATATGAGATCTGTTGTTACCAAATAACAAAGTTTCTTCTCTCTATTTAAGCAACTACCTAAGGGAAAACTCACACCGTGACTATAGAAATTTCCTGGAAAGCAGATGCTGAGTCCAGACACTATGGACAAATGAACTAAAGGAGAAGCCCAATAATGGATGCTTCGGAACCCCTCGTTGAGAAATTCTAAATGGACTTTTCAGTTGGACATTTAATTCACACTGTTCCTCTCATGGTTCCCTGCCTAGAAAATGTACCTAGCTATTCTCACCTTCACAAGCACTAGTCAAGGATTTCGTTCTCTCCGTAACTATACTTTTGGGAGTGTTTTAGACAGATCCACGGAGCAGGGGTACCCTAGTCACCACCTCCTATGCCCCTTTTCAGGAAGAAGTCAGAGTGGTCAGCACCCCAATTCCCTCTTGGCAATTGGGGTAGCCTCCTCAGTGGGTAATGTGATAAAGGTAATGTGATAAAAGTAGGGGCTAAAAGCTGGCTAGGTAGTTTAGGGTCAAGATCCCCCAAAAGAGCTAGTTTCTTTCTCAGCTGAGATATGAGGACTTCCTGAATCTGCCAGTGTACCTATCCTTCTGGTTGCTCTGATTCATTGCTCATGAATCCTTAATTCACTTGTCAGATTTATTGACCAGTAGGTAAATTCCATTAAAATCATGGTGCTAAGGACCCAATACAACCCCCCTAGCAGAGATCATTCCATCTTGGAAACACCAAATGCTGGATAGGTTGAGGGGAAAGGGGAACATTCATCCAGTGCTGGTGGGAATGTAAACTTGTACAACCATTATTGAAAGCAGTGTGGAGAACCCTTAAAAGACTCAAAATGAGCCTACCACCTGACCCAGTCATACCACTCCTGGGTATATACCCAAAAGACTCATCCTACCACAAAGGTATATATATATCCATGTTAATTGCAGCTCTCTTCACAATAGCAAAGAGCTAGAACCAACCCAAATTCCTCTCAACTGATGAGTTGATGACAAAAATGTGGTATATCTACACAATGGAGTACTATTCAGCAGTAGAGAAAGATGACATGCTCTGGCATGGTGGTGCACACCTTTAATCCTAGCACTTGGGAGGCAGAGGCAGGCAGATCTTTGTGAGTTCAAGGCCAGCCTGATCTACAGAATGAGTTCCAGGCCAACTGGGGCTACAGGGAGACCCTGTCTCCAAAAAAAAAAAAAATAAGAAAGAAAAATAACAACATGAATTTTGCAGGTAAATGGATGGAACTTGAAGCCATTATGCTAAGTGAAGTAACAAGGTCCCAGAAAAACAAACATCAAATGGTTTCCCTCATTTGTGGATGCTAACACCAAATCTCCAGTTGAAAGGCAAGCTGAACAACATTATTGTTATATTTCTGTTTATCTGAAGGCAACTATGTTGTTATAATGTAAAACTCTCAATGGGCTCTAGAATACACTCATTACTTATTTTCAGACTCTGTAATTACTGTATATGGGAGGAGAGTGTGTATCCACATTTTAGAGTAATATAAAATTAATGGAGCAAAACGTGAATTCCTCAACATAAAAAAAGACTGAGAGAAAGATGCAGGACAGTTATGGCAGAATGCATGATCTTGGGTAGGGTTGTGGAAAGGAAAGGGAAATATGCCTAAATTGAATGGAAAAATGATGTCTGAAATACACAAAATATCAATAAAATCATGAAAAAAGTAGAAAGAATAAAAAATAATAAAGTTGGTATTCACCCAAAATAGTAAAATTGGCAGAGCTGACAAGATAAAGAACATATATGTATCAAATGTAGATTTGAAGATCCAGAATTTAAAAAAAAGAAAACAGTTTAAAACTCTCATAAGAGAATATTACAGATAACAAAATGCCAATAAGATGAAGATGAAAATGTGATCTAGGAAAATATAAAATGAGAGACGGGAAGCCTGCAGACTTGGTGGACAGGCTAGGTGAAGTACTAGTGTGCAGCCTTGCTACCAGGCCCAGAACTCTACCTCCCCACCTCAAGGACCAGAGAGAAGAGCTGTGTGTGTGTGAATAGAGAGACAGGAGGCCTGTAGACTTGGCAGTCAGACCAGGTGAGGTACTAGCATGCAGCCTTGCTGCCTGGCCAGGGACTCAACCCCACACACACACCTGGGGGGCCAGAGAGAAGAACTATGTGCATGGATAGAGAGACAAACAGAAGGCCTGCAGACTCAGTGGCCAGACCAGGTGAGGTACCAGTGCACAGCCTTGCTGCCCAGCCAGGGACTGACACCCCCACCTCAGGGACCAGAGAGAAGAACTGTGTGTGCAAATAGAGAGACAGAAAGGAGGTATGAAGTCTTGGAGGCCAGGCCAGGTGAGGTACCTCATGCAAGCCAAAGGACTAACACCTCCCCCCTCCCCGACCATGGGCTCAAGCTACTGGTACTGTAGTGGAGACTATAAGCTGCTGGTGCTCTGGTTGGGACAATCCAGCAGGTGCAGTGCCAGTGGTGGCACACGCCTTTAATCCTAGCACTTGGGAGGCAGAGGCAGGCGGATCTTTGTGAGTTCAAGGCCAGCCTGGTCTACAGAGGGAGTTCCAGGATAGCTGGGGCTGCAGGGAGACTCTGTCTCAAAAAGACCAAAAAAAAAAAAAAAANTCCATGACATAAACAAGTTGAAAGAATACAAGTCTGGAAAACCAACCCTTCAGAGAATACTTGAAGCAATTCAAAGGACAGAAGAAAGGAGCAACCATCCCCAGGCACCTAGAAAGAGAAATCAATAAAAGCATAACTGCAGAAGTAGAAACCACAAATGGATAATAAGGCAAAAGGAAGCAACATAAACCTATCAGTCATAACGTTAAATATTATTGGACTAAATTCCCCAATCAAAAGATATAGACTGGGAGATTGGATTAGGAAACAGAATCCATCGATATGCTGTCTACAAGAAACACATCTTACCTTCAAGGACAGGCACCACCTTAAAGTGAAAGAATGAAAAAAAATATATATATTCCAAGCAAATGGTACCAAAAAGCAAGCAGGAGTTGTTATTCTAACATCAGACAAAAAATAGACCTCAGAGTAAGATTAACCAGAAAAGACACAGTCCCAGAAAAAAAAAAAAGGTAAATGGTTTCCCTCATATGTAGATGCTAATGAGTTACAGAACAACCTCACCACCATTTACAAACTTGCAAGATGTTAAGACTGGTCCAGAGTGAAGGACTCCATTATTTCACATTCTGTCATGAGCGGGGGGTGGGGGGGGGATCTTCAGTATCTGTTCCAATACGCAAGTGTGCTCACAGCATGACTTGACAACTTTCTGTGTACTCTCCAGAGTAATACCTGCACAAACATACAAATAATGAGGGGTGTATGCAGAGCCTATTTCCAATGCTTAAGCATTGGAAATAACCAAGAATAACCAAGTCTATAAATACAGGGATTGTTAAAGAATGTCCTGCTCTGAGTTTTCTCAAGTTTTTCAGAGAAATAAAAGATTTACAGAGACCACAATTATAACAAAGGTGAATTACTACAGAGACACTGTGTACTTGATAAGAGTAGAGTCAACCTTAGAGCCAAACAAGCTTTTAGAAACCAATTATGACACACATTTTCTCTAACAATACTTTCTAAGTTTTGATATACTATTTTATTCTTTGAGACTTTTACACATGCATACCATGTATTTTTATCTTATTCCACCCTTCTCCCCACTCGAACTCCTTCGGAATTCTCCACGTCTCCCTCCCATTTTCATGTCTTTGTTTTTTTCATAGCCCACTAAGTCCAATTATGCTATCCAAATATGCATGAGTGTGGGGCAATCCACTGGGTATGGTCAACCTACCAGGGACCTCACCCCCTAAAGAAAATTCTCCCTCCTCCAGCAGCCACTAACTGTCAATAGTCCCTCAAGTAGGGATGGGATGCATGTGTGCCATTTCCTGATCTGTGTTGGAATGTTGACTGGCTTGATCTTGTGTAAGTCTTGCATAGGCAACTGCAACTGAGTTCTTGAGTGAAGGAGCCCTGTCACGTCCAGAAGACACTCCTAGTCCTGCTCCACCTCTGGCTCTTAAAATATTTTCATTCCTCTGTTACACAATGCTCCTGAGCCTTGGGGAGAGGGAGTGCAATATAGATGTTCCATTTGTGGAGAATACTACACACACACACACACACACACACACACACACACGCACACATGGACACACACACACACACTTATTCTGTGCACTTTGACCAGTTGTGAGTTTATTTCCTGCTATCCACTGCACAAAGAGGCTTCTCTGATGAGGTTTGACTGCTGCACTAATCTATGGGTATAGAGATATGTGTTTAGAAGGCAGTTGGGTACTATGCCCACTTGACAAAATAACGATATTAGGTTCACCCCTAGGGTCTGTGAGTTCCCCAACCATGGGTTCTTGGCTGGATTTATAGCACCAGTTATTACTTTCCATCTGTAGAACAGGCCTTAAATCCAATCAAAAAGTGATTGTTCACCCATAGAACTTTTGGTCTAATAATTGCACCCCCATGGATATATCTTGCTAGTCCAATCATTATTGTAGCTCACAGAGTTAACAGTTTGGTAAGACTGTGGGATAACCTTTCTCCCTAGCATCTTGGGTAGCACCTTCTGGTACTCTAAAATCTATCCATCAAGAAAGAAGCTCCTTGATCACTACCAGTTTGATTTCTCCATGTCCTATGACCAAAGTCTATGATGTCTTCAGCAATAAGGTCTTACCATCAAGTTCTAGTGGACAACCAAGAGTAATGGCAGTACCTTGAAGTATGTGAAGAGTCTCTGGGATGTCTCCCCCTACCAACAACCCAGGGGAAAAATCCCACATGTGGCATTGGGCTTTTTATCTGCCAATCTGCTGCTTCTTGGAAGAGAATTATCCCCTGTGTAGAGAAACTGCACTTAAAGTCATATATGTTTAGAAACCTCTAAAACAGTAGGTTTCCATATGGCTTTTTCAAACATCCTTAGTGTTAGTTATCCCTCTTCCCACCCCTATAATTCCCTTTTCATCTTTCATGTCACCTGGGATAACAAATATTTTCTAATTTCTTTTTTTTTTTGCTGTTATATATTTTTTATTTTGTTATTTTTTTGCAGGTCTGTGCACCCGTGTCGATGCAATGCCGCGGAGGTCAGCAAGAGGGTCTCAGGAATTCCCCTGGAACTGGACCTGAAATTGGAGTTACAGACGGTTCTCAGCCGCCATGTGGGTGCTGGGGATCGAACCCGGGTCCTCTGCAAGAGCGTCGGTGCTCTTAACCGCTAGGCTATCTCTCCAGCCCCAAACAAATATTTTCTAATTTCTAAAGGATGGAGACTATGATTTCTAGGTCCTTAGTTGCTGAGCAATCCTCTTCAGGTATATGGTTTCTCTACTCTCCCCAGTCTTAATGAAAAAAAACTATGAGGATTTTCATTTGCTGTAGAGTTTAAGAGCTCTCCAATCATCCCGTGTCTTCTTCTTACGAGAGAAAAACAGTGCCCTCTAATAAAGGAGAGCTATGGAGGGCAGAATAAAAGATCCATGTGAAATTGTGAAGAAGACCCAGAGCCCCTCCATTCACTTCCACTGTTTATGCTGAAAGCCACAAGCTTAAGGACCCTATTTTGCTCTGTCACTTCATCACATCTAAAGGAAGTTAGATCTATGTGTTCTTTTCCAAATCTAAATGTAGTTTCCTATTGGAGAGAACTATCATTATAAAGTAATCTAGGGTTAGAAAATAACACTGAAGAGAGAGGTAGCTCAAGCATTGTCTGTCATAAATTCTCAACCAGAAGCAACAAGTTTCGATGCCTATATGCACCTTAATATTTCTCTCTTTGGAAAGACTCATTTCAATGGGAGAAAAGTTTCTCAGCAATTTTTTAAAAGCTTTTCAAAGGAGTTATCAAGATTTATGAACAATTTATGAGTTATTGAGCTTTTAGTCTACCTCCTTTTAATCGATGATAGTTGCGTACATGGAGGGCAAGAACTTGCCTGTCCTAAAATAATTCTTCCAAGAGCTTGTCATGCCACTACCTTCCCCTCTTCCCAGGCTCCAAATCAGTTTCTCAGATTGAATTCATGAGGGAGAAAAATCACAGTGTGAAAGATATTTACACTAAAAGAAGTTAGCTCACAGAACAGAGCTGAAATGATTCCTGAGCTTCTGAAAATGAATATAAGATACCGAACAAGGACGGAAACGTCACAAGGAGAATAAGGCAAGCTGCCTCGGGAAAATGGAGCAGAATTAGGAAGAGAAAAGCAGAAGATAGTGTGGATTTTGACTGCAAGTTCTTGGCAAACTGGGTTGAACAGAACACATAAGTCTCCTTGGTTCATAACTAAACTCTTCCCACAAGTGGTAATTAATTGTAATCATTTTATTTTTATTTTATGAGTATGAGTGTATTGCCTGCATGTGTATAAGTTCATCCATGCTGTACGATGCCCACAGAGATCATAAGAGGGCATTGGAATTCCTGGAACTGGAGTTACAGACCATTGTTAGCTGCCATATGGGTGCTGGGTCCTCTGCAAGAGCAGTCAGTGCTCTTGACCACTGAGCCATCTATCCAGCCCAAATGTAATCATTTTAAAAATCATTTTTCTTTTTGTTTAATTTTGCTCTGCCTTTTACTTTACTACTTCTGTTAAGTAGTTCTGAGTCCTCAAGATTAATTCCAACCCTGGAGTTTTCTGAAGTCTTTCCCTTCATGAAGGCATTAACATCATTCAGAAGGACTTAAAATCTAAAATAAGCATTATATGGGAACAGTAGAACAAGCTTGCTGAAGTCCACAGTATGTGGCATGAGCACCTTGTATCCACTAGTATTTTGAGCATAATCACCAGCTCCACATTGCCCAGCCTTTGTCAGGTCCAAGGAAAACAAATTACAGCAAAATCACTCCCAGTAGTCATAATGGATTTCAAAGGTGGGGTGAATCATCAACTCTTTCCAAAGAAAAACAAGGAATAAAATGATTTGATAGGTAAACAGAAAGATAGATTGTGTGTGTGTGTGTGTCTGTGTGTGTGTGTGTGTGTGTGTGTGTGTGTGTGTGTGTAACCCCAGGAGTATGTGTTCAAGTTTATTGAATCACTGGAGCAAAACTCTTTCTGAATTTGATGTCATCAATAACTAAGAGAAGATGTATTTAAGATTGAATAGTGGAAAAAAATAAGATTGAATAGTGGACAAGTGAATACTGAGTTGAATTACGATGGATTTCTGTTGGAAGTGCAATGCCTTTGTGTCCTCTGGCTGCCATCTGGAGTCCATGCAGACATCCGGACTTGAATACATATAACTTGGAGAATCTCGTTCAATGTCTCTGAGAGTAGTATTTAGTGTGTGCAGATATAAAATCATGTATGGATTACTTATTCACCAAAAATTATCTACTGAAATCATTTTAAAAATGTCTCCTCATGATGATTTGTATGGCTATCATTAATCTGTAATAACTGTGTTTATGTTTCATTCTACTGTGAATTTTGCATCATGTAAATGTCACTACTATAATTTGTTTAAAATTTGGCATCTTAAATCCCATCAATTTTATGTGTCAATTCTATTCATGAGTTTTTAAAATTTTGAGCTTCATTTAATATGTTATTATTTAATGCATGATAAATATTTATTAATTATACTATATTAGTATGATATATATTAATATGTTGGTATTTTAACTTTAATAAAAATAATTACATGAATACATGTAATTCATCGTATTAATATATATTTCCCTTTTAAAAGATTCTAGAAAAATAAATAACCAAGGGCATAAAAGGAAGACCCCTAGAGTCTGGAAGGGAAAGAGGAAAGGGGGAAAAGGCTGCTGAAGACTAATAGAAGGGGGTCAGGCTGAGCAGAAAACATCATATGCATGTATGGAAATGTCATAATGAAATCTCTTACTTTGTATAATTAATATATCCTAATAAAAGCTTTCTTTCATTTTTTAAAAGTTTTGTCCTTTCTGTAAACACAAAGTTGGACCTTTTTCAATCCATATTTTAAACGTTTTATTTTTCTAACCTATTTTATGAGTTTAAATTATAAATGCAGGAGAAAAGCAAAGAACAGCTAAGTAAATATGTCTACTCAAACCAGTTAAAAATCATATTTATTTTATGTTTTACTCTTCTTCACTGAAAAAGTTTTGCTATTCAGGTAGAGAATGAATTCTAAGCTCCACATGAGAGGAGCCATGCAGATCATTGTATGCACTAAAACAAGGAGGTGAGTTAAGAGAGATTCTTGTCTGATTGTGTTCTAAGACCCTGTGTAGATTCCACTTTCTACAGTTTATTTTATTTGATGTGTATGATTGTTATGCCTGCATGTATATAAGTGCACCTGTGTTGTGCAGTGCTCACGGATGATATAAGAGGGTGTCGGATCCCCTAGAACTGGAATCAACCACCATGTGAGTTCTGGTCATCTGCAAGAACAGCCAGTATTCTTAAAAGCTGAGCCATCTCTCCAGCCCTCACTTTCTATAGTTTAGTAAAAGAACTATGTTACAATCTGTTCCCAGAACCACGTTTGTGATGAATAAATTAGTTATGTCATACAAGATGCCACATAAAGCATCCTATTTTCATTTTGATACATTCTTGTACCAACCTAAATACAGGGAGAATTTAAATAATCTGAAGTGATCTTAAAAGAAACTTTATTTATGTTTTTAGTACTCATTTGCCGGTGTCAAAATACAAGTATTCCCAAGTGGAAAAAACTGGATACCTTCCTATCATTCACAAAAATCTTACCTCAAAGTGGATGATAAACTTAAGTGTGTATGAGCTAAAACTATAAATACCCTCAAAAACATATGTACCCAAGATGGATGGTTGTATAAATTGAACTTTATCAAATTTAAAAACTCTTTGCTACACAAGAGAGCTAAAGCATAAAAACACCACACAGAATAGGAAACTACTTGTAAATCATGTATCTGCTAAAGTCTCAGGTTCAGAAAATCAGAATGATGTTTTCACTATAGGTCTGCAGGTCAACACTACAGTAGATTCCATGAAGATGGTTATAATCACAAAACCATGCACCTTGGGCTATGCCTGCAATCCCAGAAGTTAGGAGGTAGAAGCAGGAAGATGAAAGGTCCACAGTCATCCTCAACTACATGGTGAGTTTGCAGGTAGCCTGAACTACACGAGACCCTGCTTCACAAAAAGAAAAGAGAGAGGAGGGAGGAGAAATGAGAAAGGGAGGGAAGAAGAAGAGAAGGTACAAGAGAGAGGGAGGGAAGGAAAGAGGGAAGGAAGCCTGGTTTTGTTAAAGATCTTTAAACATCCAAATTTGTGTCACCACCATCAGTAAGTCTATATAAAAGAAAATTAAAGGAGAAAAAGAATCAAGGAAAAGAAAAAGAAAGTTAGCTTTTCCTCAGCAAATATGTAATGGAGATTTTTCTCATGAGAAGATAAGAAAACCATTTGGGGAAATAGATACAGAGTGACTAAGGTCATCCTGTTTAACGTGTATTGTGTTGTCTTATAAAACACACATTTCTGAGCAGCCATGTAGAAACTAATCTTTTCTGTTTGGCTTTATCTTGTATTACTTGCTGTGCAGTAAGGAAGCTCATGCCCTCCTGGGTGCACACACATAGCATAATTGCATTATTTGCCTTGCATAATAAAGTTTAATGAGTTCATCAGCACTAGATTTGCTAGGCTCTAAGTTAATATGATGTCAGTCAAAAGGCAAATATTTAAAATATCGCCAGTTCGCTGTGAAACAACTACTTGTTTAAGAATTTTATAGTAACAGAAAAGATTGTCGGGAAAGGGCAATCCCATTTCTTGAAATAACTGCTGTCAAATGAATAATATGAGGTAGAAGAGGTGTTAAAAGTTCAAGTTGGAATCAAATTTTCAAGCCTTGAGGAGAACATAAATTCATATGTTTAACATTGCTTTGCTACATTTGTGAGCCTTTTGTTAAAGGGAAGAAACGACTTCTCTTTGACCCAATAATAGCTCATTCATTTAACAATCATTCTGGGTGTTAGGATTCTGTTTGACCCAATAAGAACCTTGATTATCATTACCACCTTCATTCTAGACCCCCAAATAGGTATTTAATTCCTTACTTTTTACATGTATTTACTTTTAGTCTATGTGTATGAGTGTTTTGCTTACATGTATGAGAGTGCATCACATGCATGAAATGCCCACGGAAGCCAGAAGGAAGCACCAGATCCCCTGGAACTGGAGTTGCTGGTGGTTGTAAGCCACCATGCTGGTGCTATGAATGAAGTCTAGGTTCTCTGTATGAGCAGCACGTGCCCTTAACCCCTAAGTCATCTTTCAAATCCTTGATTTCTTCTTCTTTTCTTAAATTTTATTTATTTTTTTATGTGTATGAATGTACTGTCTGCATGTAGGTCTGTGCACCCATGTCATGCAATGCTGCGGAGGTCAGGAGAGGGTGTTGGATTCTCCTGGAACTGGAGTTATAGATGGTTCTCAGCTACCATGTGGGTGCTGGGGATTGAACCCGGGTCCTTTGCAAGAGCAGTCTGCGCTCTTAACCACTAGGCCGTCTCTCCAGCCTGATTTCTTCTTCTTATCTCTAATGTTGACCCACCAAATCTCTCCAAAACTAAACAGAAAAAAAATACAATAGGAAGGGATTCAGAATTAACAAATTCTATTTTAGGGTGTGTTGTAGTTTCTAATAGTCCAAAGTGGGACTTTTCTAGGGCTCGGTCATAAGGGTTGTAAGGAAACTTTACAACTCAGATGCAGCAGCACTCAGTCTGAGAAGCTGAAGGAGGAACTCATCCTAAGTAAGGGCACAGTCATAAAGGAAAACACAAACCTAATCTACTTCCACAAATTGCTTTTACTGTTTCTATGCATTCCACACATTTATATCCATTCTCTGGCCATGCCTCATCTTTCTCTTTGAGTTTTGCATTGTATTTCCCAAGCAACACTGATTAAACAACATCATAGAAGTGATTTAAACTATAATATTGGTATTCAGACTCACTTTAAGTCAAAGCCTATCCTCCATAATACAGTTGTGCTGAAAGCCTGGTATTCTAACTTGTAAACTTGGATTGCAGGAATTGGTTCTCTTCTCCAATTCCACCTTGTTAATTTGGTATATAGGCCAGGACTCCAACCAGAAACGGACAGCTCAAATTGGGAAAGTCTAAGGAGGATTTATTTTTGGGGGGTTTTTTGGGGGGGTCTTTTCAAGACAGGGTCTCCCTGTAGCCCCAGCTGGCCTGGAACTCACTCTGTAGACCAGGCTGGCCTTGAACTCACAAAGATCCGCCTGCCTCTGCCTCCCAAGTGCTAGGATTAAAGGAGTGCACCACCACGCCCAGCGGAGGATTTATTTGCAAAGGTCTGAGTGCAGGAAAATAACAATGTGTAATGTGAGAATGTTGAGCTACTGACCCAATTAACACCGTAAGTCCAAAAGAACCAGGGAAGTAGCTATTAGAACAGAAAGTAAATAGTTATCCAGTGAAATTTACCTTGATAAATGACCGCTTAAGGATGGCATAGAAGCCCTGTGTGATTTATCAGAGAGGTCACTCATTTCTTGGTCTATTCTCCAACAAAACAACAGCTCCAACTGTTTTTGTCACCTTCAGCAATTTCCCCTAAAATATCAAGGAAAGTAATTATATCAAGGTCACCTGCAGTGGTTCCCCAATGGCTAAACCTACCTGAAAGCCAGAGGGCAAAAGACACAGAAACCAGAGGGCAAAAGACACAGGAGCCAGCAGACCAAGTTTATGAATGAGTCAGTTTCCTGGGACAAAGGCCAGGCTAGACAAATGGAGGCTCAACAATGCTATGCCAGCATTCAGAGTCAAACATCTGTGCCTACACCTGCTCCTTTACACACAGCTGTATTCACGTATAGAACCTGAAAATTGTTCACAAAGGAATTTTCTCTGTGTATCTTCATTTCATCGATACTTTCCATATTCAGAATCTTGAATATTTGGGACTGCTGAAAATCTCTAAGTTATCCTCTTCAAATTGAAAAGGAATTCATCTTTTTGAACACTTATTCCTCTACATATTTTCTCTCATTTAATCTTCAAAATGAGAGTATGAGTTATAAATCATTAGCTGGGCTTCAAAGATCATGTAAAATTCAAATAGCTCAAGTCTATTGTCCAGGGCCATACAGGAAGTAAAAAGTGACTCTATGATCCCAGCATCATTTGATTCTAAAGCTAGATTCATCCTGCACATTGAGTACTGTTAACTGACCACACTGGAACACTTTAACACAAAATAGTTCAGCATTTTCATAGCAGAGGGCACAGCAGTTAATCGTTTACTAAAGATATAAAAGGGTAATACAGTATCTGTCTGGTAGAATATTAAAGGGAGAATCCTGGGGGGGAAAGAATTAGAGTAATTAGAAGGGTTTGATGTCTAGAAAGAAAAGGATATAAAAGAGCTTGAACACAGTTACTGCATGCTTCCCCAACCACCACCACCACCCCGTCCTGTTAAGCCAGCCTGACCACTTTCAGTGTCTATTGGACTTCGTACCTAAGGACTACACCCTCCAGAATGTCTACAGTGATATAATGCCTTATCAGGAGTCATTTCACCTGCTTTCCATCTTGCTTTACTCCTGGTGGCAAGCTACTCTCCTGATTGCACCTGCCTTTGTGCACGTGTGCTGTCATTGTAAAATTTAATCACACCTACTAAGATAAGAGGATGCTGTTCTCAGAGTCTCAGAGTCTATATCTTGATAGCAAGAGATGAGTCAGTGATGTGGGCAGACATAATGATTTCATAAGAATCATATAAGAGAGAACGTGCTGTTTGACTCTGGAGACAGATTTTCATGAAGAACAAACAGAACCCAAATATGCGTGAGCCCTTGCTTTAAGAAGTCTACGAACAAGCATCCACTTCACAAACAAAAGCTCTGTGCAGCAGCCATCTTTCCCAGAGGCAAAGATTGTCCAACTGGATTTGACTAGTAGGAAGATTATGAAGCTATGCATGTTGCTTCTTTTTTTGCAGATAGATTTAAAGTCCTACTATAGACATTCAATCCCTCTTTTCTAGGACAGAGATAGAAATCTCTAAAAACAGAACACAAAGAAATAGCTCTCAGGGTTGGGCAGGCATTCCCTGAGCCAATAGGGTATCACCAACAGTGCTTTTATTTTGGACTCAGAATCCACAGTTGTCATAAGACCAAACATTCTCCTAGCTTCTTCAGTTTCCACCCTGGATTCTTTGGAACTTATTTGTGAATATCCTCCTTATTCAGCTAGCCTTCTCTGCCTGAGCTGTGAAACCATTCCAGACAGCTAACTGGATAAAGAGCTTTAAATAGGATGGCTTTTGCTCTTTATCAACTAAAAATTGACAACTGGTAGCCAACTTGAGCTTTGGATAAATGCAAGAACTCTTTGGAGTTATTTATAGTCTCTTTGGCATCTTTGAAATAACAATTCAGAGCAAACAAATAAAAGACACCCTAATCATGGAGGCTTTAAATAAATTACCTGGAATGACATGACTGAGCCTCTTCAGATTATTAAATGTGTGCATATGATGGCATGTGCCTCAAGTCCCATCATTGAGAAGGTGAAGGTAGCAGGACTAGGCATTCAGGGCCAGATACATAGCAAGCTCAAGACCAGTCTGGTGTATATGAGATACTGTCTCAAAAACAAAACAAAACCTTAAACGTGTATCTCCTAAACTAAGGGTTATTAAATTCTCTGGAAATTAAAGACAGATTAAAAATAACCCATTTCTCATTAAACTGATAATAGACACATAGGAGAAATGTGTCTTAATGGGGAAACCCCAATCTAAGTCAGAACACAGGATTTGAGCGATGTCTTCTGCAAATCACCTGGATGATTCTGGTAATACCATTTAAGCTACCATGTGTTTAACGCCTTCTCTGTAAAGGCTGAGCTCTTAGGGGGTTTCCAAACATGGTCTGAAGTCCACATGGTACTCTGCAGGGCAAGTCAGTGAATCACTGAACGTGGGAATTGGAGCTGCACCCCCACAGTGCCATTTTTGTCTCCACTTTAACAGCTCCATGTCTTCATATTTTGTGTAAGACTTGTCTAAGATCTCTTTTAATTTTTTAAAAAGTATTGATTGTAACATCATTAACCAAATTCTATGTCAGAATTTTTATTTCCATTGACATATGAATGTCTCTTTACATAGCAAATATCATTTTCTCTGATAAATATCCATTTCAAAAATAGAATATATTGCCCAACAAGATATATACATGGCAGTAATTACCTCATTTTCTTCTTTTTTTTTTTTAAAGTGTATGAGTATACTGTCTGCATGTAGGTTGGTGCACCCATGTCATGCAATGCTGCAGAGGTCAGAAGACTGCATCGGATTCCCCTGGAACTGGAGTTAAAGATGGTTCTTAGCCACCATGTGGGTACTGGGAATCGAACCCAGGTCCTCTGCAAGAGCTGTCGGCGCCCTTAACCACTGAGCCATCTCTCCAGCCCTTACCTCATTTTCTTCTATGAAATGGGAAAACTCTAGACAAATTTCTATAAATCATCCTTATCTTAATTCTCTAGCTTTTATATTTGAACAATTTGTAGAGTCCTAAGTGGGTTTTCAAACTTAAGTAGGGATAAACTGTTGGTCAGAATATACACACAAGTTTGTGCCTCTTACAGTTCTCCTTATTTGCCTTATTAGAAATAAGTCTGCATTCAGACAACCAAACTTCATCAGTGATCAAGAAAAATAAGGCAGGGCAACAGAAAAGCAGGAAGGATTGGAGAAGGAAAGTACATTTTCTGGTTCATCCTTCTGAGTTTGGAGCAAAAATTAGGGAGTCTGGATCTCACTCTGTTAAAGCTGCCTTGGCATCCAGGCAGCTATGCACAGGAATAAGGATGATTTTCCCTGGGGGAAAGCCCGAAGGAAGCACATTTACGACATCCATCCAAAAAGAACTCTTGTAATGAGAGGGGGTCAAATCCAGAAGAACCCTGAGAGACAGTCCCCAAACTGGAAGCAAAGAATAAACTGAAAATAAAGACAGAAGAGACAGAGTGGTGATGGTCAAGGCACAAGAAACTCCGTACTTTGTAAAAGACAAATTTCCCAAATAAGGCGTCAGATACCATAATTTTCAGCTCTGAGATACTTTCGATGGACTGAAACTTATCCTTAATGAGCCTCAAGACTCATGAGGAACATATGATTGTGTGTGGGGGTGGGGGGGGTGGAAAGGAAGGAGAAACAGAGTCTACAACATGAGAGCTTCCGTTAAAATCTAAGCAGGTTGTTTGTGTTTTCTTCTGCCCAGAGCTTTATATGATTTCAATTACTCTGACATTTTAATGTTTTGGATCCAGAAATGACTATAATCACTTCATGACATTTGTTTGGTTAACAGGAGATGTCCTCATACCACATAAAACTAAAGAAAAATGAATTTTAATCTATCTTATAGGATTTTTGTCAAGTTATAATTCTATTTCCCTTCAGTATAATCTATTTTAATCAGATAAATATGTATTATACTGTTTGAACATTTTTGTCTACTTAAATATTTTATGAAAATGTTACAGTTGATAAAATAATTCCAGGTTTTCAGGAAACATGAACCAGAAAATGTCTTCTACCAGTTCTTAAAGTTCTAATTTTAAAATATGAAAAATGTGATTCTATTCAAAGTCTGACTGACACAAAGTTCTCCAGAAAATTTCCAACCTCTCTTAGAGAAAAGTATTTTGAAAGAAATTTTGTCATCAGCCTGGGGTCTCATAAGCCTTTCTGTGGCCTCTAATCAGCCCCATAAGTAAAAACCGGGCCACATTTGCCTTATTTCTCAATTGGCACATATTCAAAAGCTTAGTCATGATTTTCACAAATTAAAATAAGCCATAGTTGGTTTTGGCAGCTCACACAATTTGCCTAAAAGGAAATGTCATTATTCTCGATATTATTAACGGCAGAATCTCTGGGAAAAAAAACACAAATCACTTTGACGTAGGTGAGGTAACAGGAAGTTGGCCAGCAGTGGAGTGATCTGTCGGTGAATGGAGATCGCTGAGTGCTTTGTTTGTTCTTAGCCAGTGAAGCAGAAGCAAACCAGACTTTTATCTGAAAACCACAGAAATGTTATTTCTCTGGTTCAGTCCTTCAGGCAGGTGTAGAACGCACAGCTGTTTGTTTTCTTACTTGTTTGCTTGTTTGCTTGTTTTTGCAGTGCTGGAGATCAAGCCGAGGATTTTGTGCAGGGAAAGCATGTGCTCCACCACTAAGCCACATCCCAGCCCTTAGAACTTCTGTCTTTTTTTGGTATTTTTGAGACAGGGTCTCCCTTTAGTCCCACTAGCCTGGAGCTTGCTCGGTAGACCAGGCTGGCCTTGAACTCAGAGATCCGCTTGCCTCTGCCTCCAGAGTGCTGGGATTAAAGTTGAGCACCACCATGCCCAGCAGAACTTTTTCTTTTAATCATGTTACTCATCATGATAATGGATACCTTGGAGCCCAAAATTTGTATCTGTTATAGGTCATCACTATGATCTCACAGGGGATGCTCTTGTTTTGGGTGGAAGCAAACAATAAAATTCATGTTTTCCTAGAATTACATTTCTTCTAGTAAGACAGTATCTAAACAAGGATGATATAAATTGACTATATAAGAAAGTACTCACAGCCGCCCATAAAGAAATGTAATAGGGCCTGGAGAGATGGCCTAGCGGTTAAGAGTGCTGACTGCTCTTGCAGAGGACCTGGGTGGATCCCCAGGACCCACATGGAGGCTAAGAACCGTCTTTAACTCCAATTTCAGGAGAACTCCAGTTCCAGGGGAATACAACACCCTCTTCTGACCTCCGCGGCATTGCACGACACAGGTGCACAGACATGCATGCAAACAGTACATTCATACACATAAAAATAAATAAATAAATGAATAAATAGATAAACAAACAAACTGTGGTAATGTCACATGGGGCGTTTGGGTTTTTTTTTTTCTTTGTTTATTTTTTTAAGGGATTCTACAATATAAGAGCACAGTTGTTTTCAGATCACATTGATGTTGCTCTGTTTGCCATACAATTAGATAATTCGTGCTAGCATCCACAGATGAGGGATACCATTCATCTTTGTTTTTCTGGGACTGTGTTACTTGACCTAGCTTCTAGCTCCATCCATTTACCTGCAAAGTTCATGATGTCATCTTTCTTTCTTTTTTTTTTTTTTTTTTTTTTTTTTTTTTTTTTTTTTTTTTTTTTTTTTTTGGTATTTTCAGNTTTATGGTATTTTCAAGACAGGGTATCCCTGAAGCCCCAACTGTCCTGGAACTCACTCTGTAGACCAGGCTGGCCTTGAACTCACAAAGATCCGCCAGCCTCTCACTCCCAAGTGCTAGGATTAAAGGCGTGCGCCACCACGCCCAGCTTGATGCCATCTTTCTTTACTGCTGCATAGAACTCCTTTGTGTAGATGTATGTGGGAAAACTTAGCTAAGATGGTTAGCATTCTAAGCCAATGGTACCTCCTTGGCCACACCCATGGGATGGAGTGTAGTGACGAAAAGATTTAGGATTCGGCCCTGAGAATTGAGTCACAACTGCTATATAACCAGACATTTTTGCAATAAACTCTCTTCATTTGAACCTCAACATGTGTCCACGTGGAGTGCTTTCCTGCGTGGGCTTTCCACATAGGTCGTCCTAAGATTAAGTGGGCCCCTCCACAAATCTCGGCGGCGACCCCACAGATGTACCACATTTTCTCTACTCAGTTGAGGGGCACTCAGGTTGGTTCTAGCTCCTTGCTATTGTGAAGAGAGCTACAATAAACATAGCCGTGCATGTATCTCTGCCGTAAGATAATCATGTGGAGCCTTTGAATGGTCCTGGGTGTTCCTGCTAGTCCTTCCTGCATTTATACATTTAGTTACACGTATTAAACTTAAAGGATTACATGACCAGGTATTGGCAGGTTTATCGCTGTTGGTCGTGAGTGGCTCACAGTACTTTGTTGATGTCACTACTGAAGACAAGATGGAGATCAGAAGCTCAAACATATTCATGTAAGTGTCAATCCACATTTCAAAACAAAAAATATTGGGTATGTTTAAATGTTTGAGATTGAAGTTCTCCAGGAAATTACAGAAACTTGTATGCAGCAATCTTTTGGGGAATATTCTACATGAACACCTGTAAGAGAATGAGAGAAAAAGAACTGGGACACAAGAAGTTGAGCTTCAATATGTTAGCAATGGAAGCTCGGAAGCTCTCATTGTGGGCCGAGCAGGTTGGCAGGACCCTCATAGCTGTTTGGGGCTCAGCAACGAAAACTGAGCCTCCATGACTCTCCACCCACCAATCACCAACCAGTATGTGCCTTTGCTGCAGGGTGAGATATCTTCCTTTAACAGGGGGCCAATGAGTGCTCTGAGAGATGCTCAGATGTGAGGCTTCTGCTGTTGATGCAATGAGAGCCTTGATCATAAAATGGCATCTGGATAGCACACCGAAGCCTCCACCACAGTAATGAAATTTTTATGAAGCCTATAATTTTTCAAAAGGCCTCTATATTTACTATAAATTGTTTAAATATGAGAATTCTAGATTAACATCACTACCTGTTTCAAAACAACTATGAAATAAAATTAAGAGAAAGAACTTACACAATCCATTATCTTTTTTAAGATTTATTTTATTATTTATTTACGTGCGTGTGTGTGTGTGTGTGTGTGTGTGTGTGTGTGTGTGTTTGTGTGTGTGTGTGTGTGCCTNGTGTGTGTGTGTGTGTGTGTGTGTGTGTGTGTTTGTGTGTGTGTGTGTGTGCCTGCCCCTGTAGGTATCCTACAGTTAAATTTATAGTCATTTATGAACATCTTGGTATGGGTGCTGGGATCTGAACTTAGGTCCTCTGGAAGAACAGTAAATGCTCTTAACTGCTGAGCCATATCTCCTGGATCTTGATCTATTATCAAACAAATAATCTTATTACTTATTATCTTAAGTCTGAAACAGGAGGATTATCAAGAGTTTAAGGCCAGCCTGGGCTACATAGTTAGTTCCAGACTAGGCAAGACTACCATATGAGACTCTGGCTAATTGTCTTTGCCACCATGACAAGCTCCATGCAGCCATATCTCTGGACCTTTGAACTTTGAAGTAATTCTTGGGTTCTTTTCTCTGAGTCACCTAATAAGAACAATGAAAAAATCTTTACTCTCTCAGTTTTACATTTAAACCTGGTAGCCCAATCTTCTAATTGTAATGCAGTTTGTTTCAAAGCACTGCATAAGATGGGAGGTGGGGCAGAGCAGGATAAAGCGTCTCAAGGAACCATTTGAGGGTCTGTGACAGTGGTGGTGGCAGCAGCAGCTCTTTGTCAATTCTAAAACTATAGTAATACTTGCATTAATAAGAGTTTCTATAGGTACATTCTCTCCTAATGCTATGTACAGCTCTATGTGGGTGCTTTTTCAGTGGGTGTCATTTGCCTTCTAGGCCCTAAAGCAACAGAACCCAAGAAAAGAACGTTTAAGAATAAATAAGAACAGAGGCCAGACTCAGTGGCATGTATCTGTAACCCAGCTCTGGGTAGGTAGAAATAGATGGATCCCTGGAGGTCACTGGTCACCCAGTCTAGCCAAATTGGTGAGATCCAAGCTCAATGAGATATTCTGTTTCAAAGACACCTGACGCTGACCCCTGCTTACTCTCCAGAACATAGGTTCACACACAGACAGTAACAAAGTCACCAAAGAAAGACTGGTAAATAAACCAGGCTGTGGACATACAGCATGTATCAGCCTATGAGAACAGGCATCCCACTGGACTGACCAATTCATCCTCTCTCCTCTAGAAAGCTACAGGCAACCCAAATTATCATGGCCAGATGGAGGTGGACCATCACGTAGATACTCAGTGGACTCCGATTCATCCTGACAGCCACAGGCCTCCACCGATGCATTTAATAATTCTGAGAAGTCAGCAGGAAATTTACATTGCTGGGCTAGGCTGCATCTCCTCTGAATAGAGTTCTTTGATGGAATTTCACAACGACAGTATGATAATTCTTTTCTACAATTCTGTGAACCTGAAGTTTAGCTGGTACCTGAAATTATATGCCTTATGAGTATCTCTGAAAACAAAAATGAATACAAAATTAACTTTAAAGCTGATTATTTATGTAGGACAGCAACATAAATCACAAGCATTTATAATTTTAGAAAGCTGGTAAAAGCCTCACACAATCTATGGGCACCATGTGTGAATATTAGTATCATCTAAGTACATAATTCACTAATATTTTGCTACATTTTTATCTCTTCTTCCTATGATTACACTTTTCTAAGACCATTTTTTAGAGAATGGAAAGATAGTTCTCCTTTTATCTACCATAACACACCAAAAAAACTAGTATTTAGGTATAGAGAACATCTATCAAATGCATCAAATCATACATGAATCCCAGTAGTTGGAAGGTAGACTCTGAAGGATCAGGAGTTCAAGGCTAGCCTGGGCTATATAGAGAATTAGAGGTCTATGACATCCTCTCGCCTTCCTTCCTCGGGTGTAGTAGGGGAATGGATGAGGATGGGGCTAGGGTTCTTTCTTTGATGTCATTTGTAAAGCCCCCTCTACTCCAGATGTTCCAGCAGGAATGCATCATTCACGCCACCTCTCTTCTCAGCTCTGTCCTGCAGGGAGGCAATGGGCGAGACAGCCATGAGCCTGGGTCATAGCCACCTTCGAGCCAGAGTGTACTCTTGGATCCAGATCTTTTCTTAGAGATCAAGTTTGACACTAGTGTGTTTCCTGGTCACCAGGGCCAGGTTACTTCTCAGGAAATTACAGGTAGAGACAGGGATGATGAAGTGAGGACTAAAGTCCTGCTCTCCACCTCAGAACTGACTGACCTTACCCAGCTTAGAAGGGACCTCAAAGCTGGAGCAGAAACTGATGCCTCTTAGACCTACCCCAGATAGCACAGGGCTCAGGGAGGGGTCCTTAAGCATAATCAGATGTCTTGGGGAAAGGTAATGCTTGCCTGGCATGTATAAGGTCCTAGGTCCCCATTACAGCTATTATTAAAAAGTTGTTTTAAATTATACCCAGGAGCCTAAGAGGTACATTAAATCCACAAGGTCCAAGACTTTCACTGGTGTTTCTGCTTCAGAATTTGGGATAAGACCAAAACTGTGCTTTATTAAGTGCTTCTGGTTATTCTTAATGTTCTCCCACACACTTTGGAAACAGGGCTTTAAGACAACATAGCATCTCCACTTTGATATATTAAGCACAGGTTAAGTACAAAAGACAATCTTTTTCCTCTTGTTTCCAAGTTCCTAATGCATAAATATGGGAGCCTGTGTGCATTGTGGTGGTATGAGTTGGGGAGCTGTAATGGAATAGCATGTGCATTTATGAAGTGTAAATGGTATACAGAGTACACATACAAGTTATAAAGTGTACTTTGTGGAATATGGAGTGTGTGTACAGAGCCTTTGGGGTACATGTTTGTGTGATGTGTATAAGAATACATGGAGCTGGAGAGATGGCCTAGCGGTTAAGAGCGCTGACTGCTCTTGCAGAGGACCCAGGTTCAATCTCCAGCACCCACATGGTGGCTGAGAACCATATTTAACTCCAATTCCAGGAGAATTCGATGCCCTCTTCTGACCTCCGCTGCATTGCATGACATGGGTGCACAGACCTACGTGCAGACAGTACATTCATACACATAAAAATAAATAAAATTAAAAATTAAAAAAGAATACAAATGTGAGTGCAGAATAGCACACATGTGTGTGATGCAAGTGTATGTGCAGAGTCATGTGTATACATGTGTCTCAAGCATAAGTTAATTATGTATGTGTGATACCTGGAATAGTGTGTGACTATGTGTGGGACCTGAAGAGTGTGTGTGTGTGTGTGTGTGTGTGTGTGTGTTTTGCATGGGGGTGTGCCTATGTGAGTTGACTATGGATAGTATGTGTAGTGATGTTTATAAACCAGTATATGGTATCTGGGGGTAAGCTAGCAGTCGTGAGTTGAGTTTGAGTGTGTAAAGGTATGTAATACCTGTGGGAGACTGCACGTTTGACTTGAAGATGTGGGGTAATATGAAGTGACATGTATAGGTATGTGTATGTATCTCTTTGGGGGTGTGGTGAGTGGGTGTGAGTTGAGTTGAGTATGCATGGTATATAAATTGGTGTGTGTATACTTGGATACCTGTAAGTGGGGGGAGGGTGTATATGTGTTTAATTCATGTGACAGTGTGTGGATTGGAGGAGTAGTTTATTTGGAAGCCTGAGGAAAAAGAGGAAGCATACCTCACGTTCATTGGTATGTGTTGTCTAAAACAACTCTCTTGAAAAATTAAAACTCATTTTTACTAAAAATGGGTCTTTTTGTGAAAGAAATAATGCCTTTTGACCAAGACTTCCTCTGAAAACCTGTTCCTTAATTAATGTTTCCCTTTCTCATCTGCGTTTCTGTTTATTGCCTGGTTTCTGTGATTAGCTGCTACTAATCCCATAATTAAGTTCAAAGAATAATGTTGCTGATCAAAAGAAAACTGCATACCATATATAGAATAAAATTACAATGGTGCTGCCCATAAACACCTGCTTTATTTTTTGTAGATAGGCTTTGATCTGATGAACTACTGAGTTAGTTGAAGTTTTAAAATAGTCATGTCATCATCTGCTTTGTCTCTCAGTTGAAAAGACAGCCTGGTTACAAGTGTTTGCTTGTGGCATGTACAACACACACTGCAAGTGGTCAGCCCTTTGGCCCATTAAAGATGGGGAAAACAGCCAGACGTTCTTAATTACTTGTTCAGTCAGCACCAGATCCAAAACTCAAATCAAACACTATTCCTTAGTGTCTATTGGTCTTACTCTCTGTTTTTCCATCCTGAGGAGTAAACCTCATGGGCTTCAGAAGCACAGGCTTGTGCTGAATTCCAGTTTCACCACACACTGAGACTTCATTACCTACACATTATGGACAATAATATTTACCGCATAGGCTAAAACAAGTTTAAATTGGACAACAATCAGCAAAACACTATCTATGAGTGCTAAAAAGCATTGTTTCCTTATGCCCCCTTCTATAACCTCCATACCATTTCCCAAAATGCATGCACAAAAAAATTCCTTCAAATTGTTTTGCCATTTTCACATATATAACAGAATGTAGTTCTACTTATATATTCTCTTTGAATAAATTTATACTTTTCACTTTGCTCACCTTAAGCAATAATATTGCAAAACCGTGGATTTAAAATCTGGTTGTAGTGGACTGTGCATTAGCATAAATATGTAGTTATCTTTAAAAATTACTTGTGTAACATCTGAAGTTATCTCCCTTGTCAAGAAGGCCAAGCACAACCCTCAATAAGCATTGGCTGAAAGTGAGTAAGTCTCTGATTTTGACCTTTAAAAGAAGGCTGCTCCCTCTGCTAATGGCCTACCCTACAGAACCAGGAATTACTGGCACGCGTATTTACAGAGCCCAGGAAACATCTTTGAAGCCTCAGGGTTGAGCTATTCAGTAAATTCTAAGAAATTGCTATAGCTTCTAGAATAACTAGTTCTAACACACACACACACACACACACACACACACACACACACAGTGAAGACATCCGGCTATGTGGCTCATCTGTGTGAAAACACACAAGTCTTCCTATAGCAAATCCTTAATCATAGGCCCTTTCAGCTCCAAATTGAAAAATACCAGGCATGCTAATGGCACACTAGTACAAAGTACAAAAATAAGGGCTAGAAGTATAATTCAGTGGTAGGGTAGAG
The DNA here is from genome assembly GCA_009823505.1 of Rhizomys pruinosus. NCBI lineage: Eukaryota > Metazoa > Chordata > Mammalia > Rodentia > Spalacidae > Rhizomys > Rhizomys pruinosus. The sequence continues at coordinate 2,011,693 of VZQC01003804.1, read as the reverse complement.
CATTTCATGTACCAGGTTCTGGGATTCAATACCCAATACTACAAAAAAAAAAAATCAAACTTTTATTCTAGCACTTGGGCAATATCTGTGTAGCAAGTTGAAAGTTGTCCTAAGCTGCAAGTAGATCTCTGTGAGTCTAAGGCAGGCCTGGTCTACATAGCGAGCTCCAGGCCAGCTGGAACTAAAGGGAAATGCTGTCTCAAAAAGGACAAAAAAAAAAAAAAAGACTCAGCCAAAGGCACATGTAAATACATCAATCTTCATGTAACCTGTAATATTAACCTGAGAGGTAACTTTTGTAAGTTTAATGTATTATGTAAATAATTGGTACTCTGAGGTGGCTGGGGCATTATATAAAATATACTGTCTCATCAGTAAAAATATATATGAAACAAGTTTAGCACTGAAAATACTTTCAGTGGCAGAAATACTTTAGATGGGAAGAGAAGGAAAACCCTTGACTCTGTCAGCAGGCATGTTGGCTTTTAGTGTTTGGCATGCTCTGAGAATGAACAACATGGAAGCCATGGCACAGGCTCTGGAGAGTGGATTCCAGGGAAAGCTTTAGCTGGAAGCCAGTGCTACGGTGGCTCCTGATGCTTTCAGATAGGAGGAGGGTTAGGAACACCATCATCACCTGAGGTCTGTAAAACATGGAGCCCAAGACATCCTTGGAAAATAGGTTAGTAGCACAAATAAATGTATGGTGCCCCAGTTTTATCATAATTAGAAAATTTTTCAAGAATGGGATCTCATTTTGGAAAACACATATACACAAAAGAACCGTGAAAACTAGTTCCAGGAATTCTTTGGGACATATCTGTCTCCTTCCTTTCTCTTCTTTTTTTTTTTTTTATGTGTATGTATGTGTACATGTTCATGTGTGTGTGAGATCTGCCTGCCTCTACCTCTTGGGTGCTGGGATTAAAGGCATGCACTGCTCCACCTGATTTCTTGAAACAGAGTCTCTCACTGAACCTGGAACTCACTGAGTTGGCTAGTCTGGCTGTCCTGCAAGCCGCAAGAATCCTCCTGCCTCTGCCTCCATAGCACTGGGATTGCAGACATATGTGCCCCTCTTTTTTTTTTTTTATGTGGCAGCTCTAGGAATGCAAACAGGTCCTTACCAATGGAGCCAGCCTCCTGTCTCCTTCTTAATCAATTTATAAACTATGACATTTAAATTGTGAACCAGAAATCAATTACATTTGCAGAGTGAAATTCAAGACTGCGCTAGAAAGTCTGCCAGCATGGATTATCTTCGAGCCAATTCCAATTTGGCCCAAGAAAAGCCAAGCAGTAAAAATTCCAATCAAAAACATCAGGAAGAGAAAGCAAACGTGTGCGCTTCACCATGCTCCCCCTGTGTGACAGGAAGCGGCCTTATCCTTCCTTTCCACTGAATTCCAACAGCTGTGCCCCATTTGTTTTAACAGTCGTATTTCTGAACTGTTAACTATTTTACTGGAAAATTATGTTTCATGTGCACTGAGCAGTGCTTCCCTCCCTTTTGTAATCTAATAACAAGTATGCTTTTAACTGTTTTAAGCAATAAAAATTAAAGAATTTGAAATTGATTTATGTTGTAAGATGTCTATCTTACACTTCCTGTGAGCCCACTCAAGGCGTTCTGCATATCAGGCAAGGGCTCGGCCACTGAGCCTACTGTCCCATCCTTTGGTTTTTAGGAAGGGTCTTACTATAAGGCTCACCTCAAACTCATGATCTCCAGCCTGCACCTCCTGGGTGCTCAGATTATAAATCTGTGCCATCACATCAGATTTCCTCGAAAATTTTGTAGATGCTTTAATGTGTTTTGATCAAATCCATCCCCATTCTCCTCCATCCAACTCTTCCCCTATCCCCCACTACCCTTTTTCCCTCCCAACATCCTGTGCTCTTTTTGTTTAAATTCAGTGAGGCCACTTAATGCTGCCTGTATTCGATGTGTGTGGGACCACCGTCTGGAGCATGGCGGCCTCTCAAGGGCTGCATCCCTGGAGGAAACTGACCCTCCTCCTCCTCCAGCAGCCATCAGTTGCTGATATCTCCTCAGTTAGGATAGGGACTTTGGGAACCCCTTCTACATCTGAGCTTGGATCAGACTTCCCATCCTGGAACTTCTTTGTACAATTATGCTATTTTACAGAGGGAACAAATTTGTTTAATTACTGAATCATTTAACTACCCAAAGCAAACATTTTTAATATAGTTTAACCTCCAAGAACTTTTAAATTACTTTTCAGACTTTGAAATTAACTTCACACTACCTTTTTTAATATAATACTTTTATTGATGCTTTGTGTATTTCAGACATCATTTTTCAGTTCAATTTAGACATATTCCCATTTCCCTTCCCCCACCCCATCCCAGATCATGTGTTCTGCCATAAATGTCCTGCATCTTTCTCTTAGTCTTTTTTTATGTTTAGGAATTCACATTTTCCTCCTTTAATTTTATATTACTATAAAATATGAATACATACCTTCCACCCATATACAGTGGTGGGTCAATTCTAGAGCCTGTTCAGAGATTTACATTATAACTACATAGTTGCTTTCAGATAAAAAGTAATATAACAATAATGTTGTTCAGCTTGCCTTTCATCTGGGGGATTTGGTGTTAGCACCCACAAATGAGGGAAACCATTTGCCATTTGTTTTTCTGGGACTGTGTTACTTCACTTAGCATAATGGCTTCGAGTTCCATCCGTTTACCTGCAAAGTTCATGATGTCATCTTTCTTTACCGCTGAATAGTACTCCATTGTGTAGATGTACCACATTTTTGTCATTCATTCATCTGTTGAGGGACACTACCTTTTAAAAACTTCTTCTCAAATAATTAGAGATTCAAAGACATTTTCAGAAAGATGTCAGTGAAGTTTATACACATCTCTTGGGGGCTATGCTGCATCTCAGTGTGAGGATTTTGTGTTACTGCAGCACAAGTAAATTCAGGTAACTGACATGGTGGGGGGGGGGCTATTTAGATTGCAAATTGTACATGTGCTTGTATGTGCCTGTGTGTGTGTGTATGTGTCTTCAGTTCTATGCAGTTTTAGCACTTGCTAATTCATGCATCTACCACCATAGTCAAGAGGCAAAACAACTTGTTCACTGTAAAGCTCCCTTGTGTTACTCTGGTCACCTGGACTCCTAATTTCTAATCCCACACAACTAGTAACCTATTCCTCTTAATGTTGATATTTATTGTAAAGTGAAATTGGGCATATAAAACTGTTTGTAATTAACTTATTTCATATAATTTCCTCAGGGTCCAGACAAATTATTATGTGTATCAATAATACATTTATTCTTACTGTTAACTTGTACTCCATGGTTTAAATACACCACAGTTTATTTAACCATTGATCTATCTATCATAGGACATTTGGGCAGTAGTTTCTACTTAAACTGTAAAGTAAAGCTGATTAAACCTTCATGGATAGCGTCTGTATGAATACATAGCTTTTTGTTTCTCCAGCTAGAACCAGTTTTAGCTTTAGAAGGACTTGCCAAACTATCCTCTAGAGTGACCATGTCATCAGCAGCCTCTCACCAGTCATGTATGAGTGATCTGCTCACTTCAAACCTCCCCAGCATTTGGCATACCCACTGGATTTCAGGATAACTATTCTGATATGTGTGGTGAGGGATGCATTTCTCTATTGGTTAGTGAGGAACATCTTCAAATGCTGTTTTCTGTTATGATGATAAAACACTAAGGCAACTTATAGAAGAGATTTGAAGGTGGGCAATCCTCCAAAAGGGACAGACATTTGACATGGAAGGTTTTCTCATGCTCAAGAGCTCTGACCTCTCTAAGGGAGGAGTGAGAGATCCTGCCATCCTTCCAGCTTTGACCCTCACGAAAATACAGCTGAACCCTAGGATGCTGCCAGTGCCATGTTGGGGGAGGAGCCGGAAACGATATATAAGTCGACCATGTGTAACGGGGGCTCTCTCTCTCTTGCTCACTCACCATGTCGAAACCAGGGGTAGAGGTCACCGAGTCCAGGCAGGGACTGTGGATCTATATAGAGGGAAGGGAGCTGCTACTTGGCATGTAAGTTTTTGTTTGTTTGTTTGTTTGTTTGTTTCCATTCATTTTGCAGGCAAGCCTGAGTAAACTGGATTAGATTCCCCTAAACTGTGGTTCAGTGAACCTTTCTTGTGGCTCTTGGGAACCCAAGGGTGAAAAGGGGAGAGGTGAGACGCCTTTTGTGTGGGCATCTCCTGGGCAGAATTCCAATAACATTTGGGCTTACAGTTCCAGAGGGATGAGTCCACTGTGGCAGAGGAGACATGGCAGGAGGCAGGCAGAGCAGAAAGCAGAACATTCACATCTTCAAGCACTTGCAGGAAGCAGAAAGAGCAAGCTGGAGGTGGGACAAGGCTACGACAGAGAGCTTTCGAAGCCTGTGCTCAATGCTGTGCTTCCTCCATATGGCCACGCCTCCTAAAGATTCCATGACTCTCTCCAAACGGCACCACCAACCTACCAAGTATTCAAATATTTGACCCTATGGGAGTATTTCTCATTCGAACCTTCACAGACACATATTTGCTGTTTGTACCTCCTCTGACAGAACATTGATTCCTGTCTTTTGTTCATTTTCTAGATACATTGTGAGGTTTTCTTCATTGATGTTCAGTATTTAAAGACATCTCAAATGTATATATTCTAGAGGTTTTTTTTGTCAAATACATGTTTATTGGTCACTTTTCTGTTGTACAATAGTACTACCATGACCAAGGGAACTTGGAAGAGTTTATTTGAGCTTACAGTTGATGGTTCCAGGAAAATTGGAGTCCATCATGGTGGGAAGGCTTGGTAGTATAAGGGTGCAGGAGCTGGTCAGAAAGCCGAGGTTCCTATCTTCAAGCAGGCACAGGAAGCAGAGAGAGAATGGAGACTGGCAAGGCATTTTGAACTCTCTAAACTGGCCCCCAAGTGACTCCCTTCCTCCAACGTGGCCACCCCTTCTAAGATCTCCCAAACAGCGCCATCAACTAGGGACAAAATATCTGAATACTTGGAGCTTTTGGGGGACGTTCTCATTCAAACCACCACAACATGTTTTCTTTCAATTTGTGATCCATCTTTTCCTTGTTTTAACAGTCTTTTACAGAGAAAAAAAATTACGTTTGATAAAAATCTAGATATTCTAATATGTTTTGGAAGTATCTTTTCTTGGCAGGAGTCAGGGAGTAGACTGAGACAGGTTCTCATTTTGTAGCCTAGACTATCCTGGAACTTACCATGTAGCCCAGGCTGGACTGAACTCACAGTGATCCTCCTGCCTTGACATCCTGAGTGCTAGAACTACAGACACGAGCTACCACCTACAGACATTACAGGTGTGAGCCATCGTGCCCATAGATTTTTCTAGTTTTTACAGTTAGTCAGCTTTGTATGACTCTGTCAATATACCTGAAATTATCAACATAAAAGGAAAGAAGATTTGTTTTGGCCCTTGGTTTCTGAGGCTTCAGCCATAGTCACTTGACCCTGTCAATTTGCACTTATGCAGTACATCACCAAACTATGGCAGGAGCCCACAATGGAAGAACCTTGTCTACCTCACTATAGCCAGGAACCTGGGAGATAAGAACGGGCCAGCATTAAGTATCTCTGTCAAGGGACAGTCTGCACTGAATGTCTCCAAGTAGGCTCCACTTCCAAAAGGTTCCACCAAGTCCCAACGCACCATGCATCAGTGGCCAACCCTTTGACACATGACCTTTGAGAGATACCCAAGCCACAACACACACAATGTGCAATCTGAATATAGGCTTCAAGTATGAAGCATTTTCTTCCAATAAATCCCTTGAATTTTCTATTCAGTGCTTGACTTTCAACGCCTTGTAAATGTGGTGATTTCCTAGAATTGTTGCAGAAGATAAGCTGATACGTGACATACTTCAAGAACCCTGATTGGGTTTATGAGTATTGTCCTTGTCTGTCTCATTTCTCCATATAGTCATAAAAATTCCACCACAGAAAGAGACAGGTGCCAAGGCCAGCCCTGGGCAGGTGCCATACTAAACTGGAAACTTCACAGAATCAGAATGAGAAAGGAAAATGGGCTAGAGCCAGGTGGCTGTCTTGCCAAGGTGATTGTGAGCTATATTTCAACTCTTGGGGGAAAAAAGTGAGAAAAATATGAAGGCAGAAAGCAGAATCAATTAACAAATGTCAGGGGAAGAGAATGTGCCTCCAACATATCCAGGAGAAAGTTGAACTTCTTACTTGCCAAAGAAAACTCTGAACAAAGCAAAAAGCCAATTTGTGCCACATTTGGAATAAGCAAGCAGTTTAGGGATTGGCTGGTTTTTCTAAAGCAAAGATCTAAAACAGAGCTTCTGAGTGAAACTGAAGGCTTAATAGATCAGGGCTGAATGCAAACCGTTTCTGTTGTTAGCTATACATGGTAGAGTCAAAGAGAATCAGCCTGTCTAAGAACTTTGAAAGGCAACTTTTTAAAAACAGATCCCTGAGCTGGTATAGTAGTTCAACGATAAATACTTATCTAATGTTCTAGTTAGCTTTCTGGTACTGTGACAAAACAGTTAGCAAAAGCAGCTTGGGGAGGAAAGGGCCTATGAGGCTTTCGCTTCTACAACACAGTCCATCACTGAGGGAAGCCAGGGTGGGAATTCAAGGCAGACCTGGATGCAGGAACTAAAGCAGAGACCAGAGAGGAATACTGGTTTCTGGCTTGCTTCCTCTGGCTTGCTCAGCTTTGCTTTGTATACAGCCCCATCTCCCCTGCCCAAGGAAGGATGGCACCCCCCATAGTTAGCTGAGCCCCTCTACATTAATTAATAGTTAATAAAAGACCTCAGAGACATACCCACAGGCCAGCCTGATGGAAGAAGTTCCTCAACCTTCTTTCCAGGTCACTCTAGTCTGTGTCAAGTTCACAAAAGCAAGTTCAATATATAATCAATATAGTATATAATATATATATATATATATATATTATATATATATATTGATAATATATTATATATATATATATATATATATAGCACAAGACCCTGCATTTGTGTTTGATCCCCCAGTACCAGAACTTTTTGTATATTTTTAGGTACTAAACAAAGATCCTTAGTCCCTGTCCTGAATCTACTGAATCAAAATCTTGAGTGGTAATCCAGAATATTGATGGAAATAGTAATTGTACTATTCTTTCAAAGTCTATCAGCTACTAATTTTTATAGATATGTACATATTTTAATCATATATATGTACATCAGTCATGCATTTCTTGCTTAATATAAAGTAATATAAAACTGATTTGGGTTTAAGATATTTTTGAGACTACTGAAAACACATTGAGGTGAAGTAAAACCAGGGTGAAGAAACTTCTAGAATAGTGCTATAATCTCTACACCTGCTTTGGGGGCTACAAAGCCATTAAGATGAGTTCTCCTATACATCCTCAAAGACTTGTCACCGTCCTGATCCAAAATTGTTTCTTTTTCCTGTACAAGGATCCCAAGTTGTAGAAGGAAAATCCCTTTAGAATCCTTGGTCTTTCATTTATTCCTTAAAGAGAAGACATTACCAGATCATACACTTTAAAGTCAAAGTTCTTTTCATTATTACAAAATGAAAGATTCTTTAAATTTGAGTAATTCAACTTAGCTATTGAATCCACTAGGTGCATTGTGCCTTTTGAGATATAAAATCCTATTAGAAGTTCAAATCTGTGTATTCAGATTGAATTTCCTCTATTTTCTGTCATCCAAACTAATTATCTGCTCACTTGTATTTGACCTAGAAACTTCTCAACTTAGTTACTTTTTTTTCTGCTTTGAATTTTTTTATTTTATTGTTATTAAACTTTTTCCATAATCTTACATCATTTTCAAATCAATTTAAAGTCACTTCCCTTTCTATGCCCCACCCCACCTGAGTCCCTTCACTCTACATACATTCTGCATCTTTTCTGTCGTGTCCAGAGATTTTTTCCAGTTCTTTTTTTGTTGTTCTCTCTAATTTGATTGCTAAAAATATATACAGTTATATATATATAATATACAGTTATATATATATACAGTATTAATATATATATATATTATATATATATATATATATATATATATATACCCATATACCCATAAATCACCTGAATTGAGAGGATTTTTTTTTTTTTCGTAAAAGATGTCATGTTTTCCTTAAGGAAATGTCTTGGAGGTTCCTCTTGGCAAGCCCAAACATCCATCAATCCTGCCCTGTGTTTCACACTGGCGTCTTTCCCTCCCGTGGTCCCCCAAATGAAGTCCATTAAGCATGCACTGTCTTGATCCACCCTGCATGGCCTCCATGATACAGCCCAGGTAGTCCAACAATGGCAGTTAATTCTGAGAAGGCGATCCCTTAGCTGCTTACACAAAGCTGGGTTCTCAGTTAGTCCCCAATCGGCATTGAAGGTTTGGAGGATTGCTTGGAGAGACATGAGTCTTCAGTCCATATTGGAGGGTTAAAAAGCTGTGTTCGCAAGGTGTGGTGTGCACGCCTTTAATCCTAGCACTGGGAGGCAGAGGCAGGTGGATCTTTGTGAGTTCAAGGCCAGCCTGGTCTTACAGAGTGAGTTCCAGGAACAGCGGGGTTACAAGGAGACCTGTCTCGAAAAGACCAAAAAAAAAAAAAAAAAAAAAAAAGTGTGTTCATGTCTTTGAAGAATGGCAAAAGCAGTTGCAGCCACAGAGATAATGCACTTGCCAGTAAGAATTGAAGACAGGCCAAAACAACAGTGCTCTCTCTTTTTTTTTTGTCTTTTTACTAAGATCTCAAGTTTTATATCTGAGTACAATTCCCTGGTCTTACTGATTGTTTATTTTTTGTTTTACTTTCCTTTTGGTCTTAAGGCTAGTCAGCCAGATTAACAAAGGTTTTTGTTTTTGTGAGGTCAGTTGAGAATCTGGTTCTCAGGGGAGAAGTGGGAGCCCTGGCTCCTTCAGTTTTTTCATTTACCAGTTCCATCCACTTGAGGACAGAATCAGTTTCTAGACCAGGCTTCCTTTCTGAAGCATAGCAGACTTTCCTCTTTATAGACTGGACACTGGCTGAAAAGTCCCATTAGTGGATCTCCAAGACGTCCTGAACAGGAAGACTGGTGACCACACATTTGCAGGACATTTCAAGAGATGCCCCCATGCATAGTCCCTGAGACTTAGTTGACCTCAGAGCAAGGAACAAAGTTATCCCTTAGGTTAGGTCCCTCGGCCAAATTTGGTATGCATAAGTATGGTCATTAAGCATCCCTGCGAGGCGTAGAGTTACACCAACTGATATATTGCACCTATATTAAAGTGTATCTTTTGAAACAAATGCATGTTATTTCCTATCATATTCTTGATTCACATTTTTCCATTTAATTTTATATACTCGTAAAAAAAATGCATAGATTACCCTCTATCATATACCAAAAATCAAGGTCTGAAAATGAAAGGTAGTTTATACGAACCTGTCAGGAATTCAGCAATATAAAGCACGAGTTGTTTTCAGTCATGAGGACTGTTAACATTAATTTGCTCAGTTTGCCTTACAACGTACTAGGCTAGCATCTACAGATGGGGGATTACCATTCGTCTTTGTGGTTTTCTGGGACTGTGTGTGACTTCACTTAGCATAAAATCTTCTTAGTTCCATCCATTGACCTGCAAATTTTCATGATGTCATCTTTCATTACCACTGGCATAGAACTCCTTTATAGATTGTACACATTTTCTTTATCCACATCAATCAGTTGAGGGCAACTTGTGTTGGTTTCCAGCTCTCACTATTGTGAAGAGACCTGATAAATATGGCTGACATGTATCTCGTGGAGAAGAGTCTGGTGGCTATGATACCCAGAGGTGGTGTGGCTGGGTCAGGTGGTAGGCTCATTTTGAGTCTTTATGGGTTCTTCCACACTGGTCCATAGTGTGGAAGTACTTGAATCACTTGTTTTCTTGATCCTAGCCAGTCTTATTGGAGGTGAGATGATATCTTAAAGTGATCTAATTTGCATTTCCTAATTATGTATGACAAACACTTTTTAAGATTCAACTATTTACTTTAAAAAAAATGTCTAGGGCTGGAATGATAGTTCAGTCAGAAAAGCACTTGCCTTGCAAGCATAAGAAACTTGGGTTCAATCCTCAGAGCTCACATTAAAAAATAGCTGAGTGTGGTGGCACCTGTGTCCATAATTGCAGTGTTTGGAAGCAGGGGGTGAGCGGGCAGTGTGTGTAGAGGGAATAGGCAGATCCCCAGGGCTCAATAATTGGTCAGACTAGCCTAATTGGTGAACACCAGGGTAAGTGAAGAGATCCTGTCTCAAACAGTAAGGTGAGAAGCAGCATCTGAGAAATGGCATTCGGGGTTGTCTTCTGGCCTTTACAGTCAGTGTCACATTGTGGCACATACACACACACACACACACACACACACACCACTTTTTAATCAGGAATACATGAGTTAATTTTAAGTACAGATGCTGTGCATATGTATGTGTGCATGTGCTGCATGCGTGTGTATTAAGGATATTGGTGCTGTATTATATGGAGATGTGTGTGTTTTAGTGTGGTGCACTTGGGGAGGTGGGACTGCTCTCAACCCGTGAATACCAGAGGTGGAATCAAGTTTTTCCTCTACTGATATCCACTTTATTTTTTGAGACAAGCTTTATTGAACCTGGAGCTCACTGATTCAATTAGGCTGGAAGCCAGTGAGTCCCGGGTCCTCTGTCTTTGCCTCCCCAACTCTGGGATTAAAGATGGAAAACACCACATAAGCTTTTTATGAAGGTACAGGGACCTACTGGGTCCTTATGCTTATACAGAAAGCACTTTACCTGCTTGAGCCATCGCCCCAGCTCCCAGACAGTTTCATAAAGGAAAGCAAAAGAAACCCATTTGTTATTTTTTTATAAATGCTCTCTCAAGAGACAACAATTTTGGGGGGCAGGGCTGTTCTGTTTGGCTTTGTTTGGCCTGGTTTAAGACAGGATCTCATGTTCATCCCAGCTGGTCCTTGAAATTCTGATCATCCCACCCTCTACCTCCTAAGTACTGGGATTATTGCCACCAAACTTAACAACCTTTAACATTTATTGTTTTTCCTATGATTACTTTCATATCACTTTTAATATCTAATTATTTATTGGTTGTATTAGAGCTGTTGTAACAAGTCCAGCACAATGAAGCGGCTTAACCACAGAAACTCATTCTCTCCTAAGCTAAAGTCCAAAATCAAGGTCTTCCGGGGCTGCACTCCACCACAAGGGTTTTTTTTTTTTCTTTTCTTTTTTTTTTGTTTGGAAGGGGGAAAATTCTGTGACTATACTATCCATCTTCAACTGCTTAAATAAAATTTTCTTCCTGTTAAGTGAGCTGTATGTTACTTTCTTTGAGAATGCCCCTTTTTTCATTGAAATTATTTCTAAATCACCCTGTAGGTTCCACCTTCTGTTTAATGCTCAGATATGGGTTTGGGGAAAAGCCACAAGTCACCAGCTCCATGAAGTGGCAAATGGGTCCTTGCTTGGGGAAGTCCTCCAAGTGCTTAACCAGAAATATATGTTCATGAAATTCTGAGCCATCATCATCAAAACTTGCTTCATTGTTAAGTGGGAGCTCCCACCCACCGTTTCCCCTCCTTTGTCCACTGGATCATCTCTTCAAATCCATTCTTAATGGGCTGTTCATTTACTGTGGCTAACTGCTTAGCAAATTCTATCTCCCAGAGAGAAGGTAATGTCGCTCCATCAGCAAATGCCTTAATGTCAAAAATATTAAGACTTTTCCCTGTGAATAATTTTTTCCCTTGTTTCAGATCAGTTGTCATTTCCTGGTCAAGAAGAATGTCTGATTCTTCATCAAACTGAATGTGGTCCACTGTCCTTCTACTAACTCTAACAGAAGAGGATCTGGCAATCTTCATATCCCATATTATGTTACTGAACTAATCTTCCAGTTCCCTCTCTCCTTCTGTGTGGGCCCTAGACTCCTCCTCATGCTGCTGGAGTTGCCAGAGCGGCTCTGACTTGGTTGTCTGCTTGTCAAAGAGCAGAGAATCTGTAACAGCAGATGCAGCTGCCACCAACTCAGGACTGAGGGGTTCACTTCTGAAACAGAAAATGAAAGAAATGAGAAAGGAAAAATGGAATTTTAAAGAGGAGATCTACTTCTGTGCCTCTTCCACCCTTCTAATTCTATAAATCTAATCTGCTGCCATCTTCCCAGGACTGACTTCCCTTCTGAGTATCTCTTCTGTGTCTGTGTTTTCACATGGACTCTTTATAAATAAATCAGTCATAGATTTAGTGCCACAGTAATGTAATAGGATTTCATTTTTTTGTTTTGAAATCCTCATTTTATTAGAGTATTATGACAGTGTAGGTTTGTTGTATTTTGTTGCTTACCATTTATTAAACATGCTTCAGTCGGGACATATTAGGTACAGGAGAGCGAGGAGCACACAGGAAGGAGGAGAGAACCAAAGGGTCCTCCTCTTGTTAAAGGAGGACACAGTGTCATGTTGTCAATTACTTGGCACTTCCCACTCTCTCCTGTGGACTGGGGCCAGGGGCATTCTCAGAAACTCCATGGAAGTAAGGACATGCTTGTGGTAGCTCTGGCAAAAGTCTGTTATGGAGAGGATGAGTGATTTCTGGTGCTGCTTCACGGTCTGCTTTTAGCCTTTACTCTGTCCTGAAATTCCCATTTACAAACACTGCCCAGGTAAGCTCTGGTTTTAGTACAATAGTCACAAAAAGTCAGGACCCAAACAGCACCACTCTGTGGACCAGAGCTGTGGAGACAAGCTTTTAATTTTTAATATGTTATTTGTGCATGTGAGTGAGCATTTTAAGTTAACTAATTCCATTTGCAAATATTCTGCTTTCAAATTAGGTCACAGTCTGAGGATCTGAGGTACATATGCATTTTTGTGAACATTATTCAACCCAGTAGGGTCACCTCAGCAACTTGAAATGACATTTTTGTCCATCAACAAAAGACTCTACCCCTTGACTTCATTTCTATTCAACTGTTTCCACTTCTCAACCCATCTCAGCTTCACATATGCTTCCTATTGTCACAATTTTAATAATTATCTACCAATGTTGAATATGCAATGTTTACATTCTTTTTTAATATATATATATATATATATAATATATTATATATATATATTTGCAATTTAATACATTTCGTAGACAGTTTTATACAAGTTAACATTGTTATGATCGTATCCGCTGTTAACGAATTGTTTGATAACAAGTAAGTGCTTGAATATACAGTAATAGTCACATTTAGACAATCTTTTAATGCTTCAACTAGGAGATAAGCTATTATCTTTATTGGTGGGTCTTCTACGCCAATCAAACTTGTTTTTTCGATAACATCTCATATAGTAGCATATCTTCTTACAACATACTAATATTATTATAATGTTCTACTATAAGCTAGTTATCAAAGTGCCTATTTAACTAGCTTTCTTACGATAATTATGATATCATTTCTATTGTCCATAGAGTCAAGTATTAATGAGATACCTCTCAGTAGAACTACTTTTTCGGCTCAGTATATCAGATGAATACCTTTATGCATTTGTCCAATATTGGCGATATACGAGGCAGTACATTTGATTGCATTCACCTAATGCTTCGGAGTGACACAATTCAACAGACACTGCATGAGTGACTAACTTAGATTTGATCCTGCTGGATGTCTATATATTCTTTTGTAGGTGGAGGTGGAGTTGCCCTCACTTTAGAACTTATTTAATGAAATGATCAACGTGGTAGCCCACTAGGTGACCCCACTTTCGGTTGAGGTCTCTAATAATTATTTACACAATCTTATCGATGATTGATACCACTCTGTTTATATATAAATACTGGATTCTGCTAGCCTCTAATGTGTATGCATCTGTAATAGTACGAAAAGATTTGTTTCTTAATTACGTGTTGTGTTTTAGTTGTATATAGGGTCACTCTCTCTCTTCGCCGAAGACGCAGTTCCATGTCATCTTCCGACTACCCAATTGTTTAGCTGCCTACTAGGCTTGGGCCTGGCAAATCAACTTTCTAGAATACCACTTGCCTGGAGGTTGGGCTCATGAACACGAAAGAGAACCACCCTGCCCTTTCTCTTGGTCCTTTCCTAATGTGTCGGAGAGTGTTGCAGATAAGGGGGCATGTTCTGTCACCAGGTCTCCTATCCTCACGTGAAAGATCTTTTACTGTGAGTATTTGTTCACTAAGCTATATAACTTTAGAATGGACCTGTGGCAATATCCCATGCTACATTAATCTCTCTTAGGCTTATTTCCATTTGGTATCCGCACTCTATCTAGATTATTCCTCAATGAACTTACAAAGTTGTTCGTTATTAAGATGATTTTCTGCTTACTTATTGAACAATGTATATACATAGAGGCATAGTTATATTGTGCTTGATCCTTCATATGATACATATGGAACTTAACTAGTAAATATACTTAAATGATTAGGGACAATAATATCAATTGTTAACCAACTTTTTAATAGACCTAACAGATGACGTGGTAAATTGTTTGCATAGTGAGGGATATCCATAGAACATCTGCACAACATCAGTTCTTTATCCATTTCTCCAGCTCCAACTTGAATAAATATATAAAGCTACCTCCTTAACCAAGACATTCCCCAAGCACCAATAGTGTCTGATCCGAAATGAGAATTATAGTGTAGCACATTTATGATCATTCATAGGCCATACTCACTTTTCTTCTACTCTTCTTCACGAACACTCTGCTTCGCATTAATCGCATTGCTTTTGACCAAGAGATAGATGAGTATCATGCGCTAGAAAACATGGTCTTCAGTAGAAAACTTAGAGTGCTCTCGAGGAACATAAACATGTTATAGATTTTATCTGTTGAGTGTTGGTTGACTTATGTTATAAGTATGTTAATGTTGTATTCTATCAGATGAGAGGTTTAAGATAGAGTAGATTTGGAANCGATTTCTGAAAATACATATTTTAGGAAGGGCCTGATTGCCTAACAATCTAGACAACCGAAGTTTCTTTAACTTTTTATTTAATATATATATATATATATATATATATATATGCACAAGACCCTGCATTTGTGTTTGATCCCCAGTACCAGAACTTTTTGTATATTTTTAGGTACTAAACAAAGATCCTTAGTCCCTGTCCTGAATCTACTGAATCAAAATCTTGAGTGGTAATCCAGAATATTGATGGAAATAGTAATTGTACTATTCTTTCAAAGTCTATCAGCTACTAATTTTTATAGATATGTACATATTTTAATCATATATATGTACATCAGTCATGCATTTCTTGCTTAATATAAAGTAATATAAAACTGATTTGGGTTTAAGATATTTTTGAGACTACTGAAAACACATTGAGGTGAAGTAAAACCAGGGTGAAGAAACTTCTAGAATAGTGCTATAATCTCTACACCTGCTTTGGGGGCTACAAAGCCATTAAGATGAGTTCTCCTATACATCCTCAAAGACTTGTCACCGTCCTGATCCAAAATTGTTTCTTTTTCCTGTACAAGGATCCCAAGTTGTAGAAGGAAAATCCCTTTAGAATCCTTGGTCTTTCATTTATTCCTTAAAGAGAAGACATTACCAGATCATACACTTTAAAGTCAAAGTTCTTTTCATTATTACAAAATGAAAGATTCTTTAAATTTGAGTAATTCAACTTAGCTATTGAATCCACTAGGTGCATTGTGCCTTTTGAGATATAAAATCCTATTAGAAGTTCAAATCTGTGTATTCAGATTGAATTTCCTCTATTTTCTGTCATCCAAACTAATTATCTGCTCACTTGTATTTGACCTAGAAACTTCTCAACTTAGTTACTTTTTTTCTCTGCTTTGAATTTTTTAATTTTTTTATTGTTATTAAACTTTTTCCATAAATCTTACATCATTTTTCAATCAAATTTAAAGTCACTTCCCTTTCTATGCCCCCACCCCACCTGAGTCCCTGCACTCTACTATACATGTCTTGCATCTTTTTCTGTCGTTCCAGAGATTTTTTCCAGTTCTTTTTTTGTTGTTCTCTCTAATTTGTATTGCTTCAATAAATATATATACAGTTATATATATATATATATACAGTTATATTATTACAGTTAAAAATCAGATTATAATATATATATATATATATATATATATATATATATATATATATAATATACCCCATGAATCACCTGAATTGAGAGGATTTTTTTTTTTTTTCGTAAAAGATGTCATGTTTTCCTTAAGGAAATGTCTTGGAGGTTCCTCCTTGGCAGCCCAAAACATCCATCAATCCTGCCCTGTGTTTCACACTGGCGTCTTTCCCTCCCGTGGTCCCCCAAATGAAGTCCATTAAGCAGTGCCTGTCTTGATCCCCCTGCATGCCTCCATGATACAGCCCAGGTAGTCCAACAATGGCAGTTAATTCTGATAAGGTGATCCCCTTAGCTGCTTATCACAAAGCTGGGGTTCTAGTTAGTCCCCATCGGCATTGAAGTTGGAGGATTGCTTGGAGAGACATGAGTCTTCAGTCCATATTGGAGGGTTAAAAAGCTGTGTCGCAAGGTGTGGTGGCACGCCTTTAATCCTAGCACTGGGAGGCAGAGGCAGGTGGATCTTTGTGAGTTCAAGGCCAGCCTGGTCTTACAGAGTGAGTTCCAGGAACAGCGGGGTTACAAGGAGACCCTGTCTCGAAAAGACCAAAAAAAAAAAAAAAAAAAAAAAAGGTGTGTCTCATGTCTTTGAAGAATGGCAAAAGCAGTGGCAGCCACAGAGATAATGCACTTGCCAGTAAGAATTGAAGACAGGCCAAACAACAGTGCTCTCTCTTTTTTCTTTTTGTCTTTTTACTAAGATCTCAAGTTTTATATCTGAAGTACAATTTCCCTGGTCTTACTGATTGTTTATTTTTTGTTTTACTTTCCTTTTGGATGCTTAAGGCTAGTCAGCCAGATTAACAAAGGTTTTTGTTTTTGTGAGGTCAGTTGAGAATCTGGTTCTCAGGGGGAGGAAGGTGGGAGCCCCTGGCTCCTTTCAGTTTTTCATTTACCAGTTCCATCCACTTGAGGACAGAATCAGGTCTTTCTAGACCAGGCTTCCTTTTCTGAAGCATGAGCAGACTTTCCTCTTTATAGACTGGACACTGGCTGAAGTCCCATTAGTGGATCTCCAAGACGTCCCTGAACAGGAAGACTGGTGACCCACATTTGCAGGACATTTCAAGAGATGCCCCCATGCATAGTCCCCTAAGACTTGATTGACCTCTGAGGGCAAGGAACAAAGTTATCCCTTAGGTTAGGTCCCTCGGCCAAATTGGTATGGGCATTAAGTATGGTCATTAAGCACCCTGCGAGGCTAAGTTACACCAACCTGATATATTGCACCTATATTAAAATTGTATCTTTTGAAAACAAACTGCATGTTATTTCCATATCATATTTCTTGATTCACATTTTTCCATTTTAATTTTATATTACTCTAAAAAATGCATAGATACCCTCTATCATATACCAAAAATCCAAGGTCTGAAAATAAATGGTAGATTAGTTCTACAACCTGTCTAGGAATTCACAATATAAAAGCACAGTTGTTTTCAGATCATGAGGACTTTAACATTAATGTTGCTCAGTTTGCCTTACAACTAGGTACTTAGCGCTAGCATCCACAGATGGGGGATACCATTCGTCTTTTGTTTTTCTGGGACTGTGTTACTTCACTTAGCATAAAATCTTCTAGTTCCATCCATTGACCTGCAAATTTCATGATGTCATCTTTCTTTACCACTGCATAGAACTCCATTGTATAGATGTACCACATTTTCTCTATCCACTCATCAGTTGAGGGGCACTTGTGTTGGTTCCAGCTCTTCACTATTGTGAAGAGACCTGAAATAAATATGGCTGTACATGTATCTCTGTGGTAGGAAGAGTCTGGTGGCTATATACCCAGAGGTGGTGTGGCTGGGTCAGGTGGTAGGCTCATTTTGAGTCTTTATGGGTTCTACACACTGCTTTCCATAGTGTGGAAGTACTTGATATCACTTGTTTTCTTGATCCTAGCCAGTCTTATTGGAGTGAGATGATATCTTAAAGTGGATCTAATTTGCATTTCCTTAATTATTAGTGACAAACACTTTTTAAGATTCAACTTATTTACTTTAAAAAAAATGTCTAGGGCTGGAATGATAGTTCAGTCAGTAAAGCACTTGCCTTGCAAGCATAAGAACTTGGGTTCAATCCTCAGAGCTCACATTAAAAAATAGCTGAGTGTGGTGGCACCTGTGTCCATAATTGCAGTGTTTGGAAGCAGGGGGTGAGCGGGCAGTGTGTGTAGAGGGAATAGGCAGATCCCCAGGGCTCAATAATTGGTCAGACTAGCCTAATTGGTGAACACCAGGGTAATGAGAGATCCTGTCTCAAACAGTAAGGTGAGAAGCAGCATCTGAGAAATGGCATTCGGGGTTGTCTTCTGGCCTTTACAGTCAGTGTCACATATGTGCACATACACACACACACACACACACACACACACCACTTTTTAATCAGGAATACATGAGTTAATTTTAAGTACAGATGCTGTGCATATGTATGTGTGCATGTGTGCATGCGTGTGTATTATATGGATATGTGTGTATTATATGGATATGTGTGTGTTTATGTGTGTGCACTTGGGGAGGGGGGACTGCTCTCACCCGTGAATACCAGAGGTTGGAATCAAGTATTTTCCTCTACTGATATCCACTTTATTTTTTGAGACAAGGTCTTTATTGAACCTGGAGCTCACTGATTCAATTAGGCTGGCTAACCAGTGAGTCCCAGGGTCCTCCTGTCTTTGCCTCCCCAACTCTGGGATTACAGATGGAAAACACCACATAAGCTTTTTATGAAGGTACAGGGACCTACTCGGGTCCTTATGCTTATACAGAAAGCACTTTACCTGCTTGAGCCATCGCCCCAGCTCCCAGACAGTTTCATAAAGGAAAGCAAAAGAAACCCATTTGTTATTTTTTTATAAATGCTCTCTCAAGAGACAACAATTTTGGGGGGCAGGGCTGTTCTGTTTGGCTTTGATTTGGCCTGGTTTAAGACAGGATCTCATGTATCCCAGGCTGTCCTTGAAATTCTGATCATCCCACCCTCTACCTCCTAAGTACTGGGATTATTGCCACCAAACTTAACAACCTTTAACATTTATTGTTTTTCCTATGATTACTTTCATATCACTTTTAAATATCTAATTATTATATTGGTTGTATAGAGCTGTTGTAACAAGTCAGCACAAATGAAGCGGCTTAAAACCACAGAAACTCATTCTCTCCTAAGCTAAAAGTCCAAAATCAAGGTCTTCCCGGGGCTGCACTCCCACACAAGGGTTTTTTTTTTTTTCTTTTTCTTTTTTTTTTTTTGGAAGGGGGATAAAATTCTTGACTATACTATCCATCTTCAACTGCTTAAATAAAATTTTCTTCCTGTTAAGTGAGCTGTATGTTACTTTCTTTGAGAATGCCCCTTTTTTCATTGAAATTATTTCTAAATCACCCTGTAGGTTCCACCTTCTGTTTAATGCTCAGATATGGGTTTGGGGAAAAGCCACAAGTCACCAGCTCCATGAAGTGGCAAATGGGTCCTTGCTTGGGGAAGTCCTCCAAGTGCTTAACCAGAAATATATGTTCATGAAATTCTGAGCCATCATCATCAAAACTTGCTTCATTGTTAAGTGGGAGCTCCCACCCACCGTTTCCCCTCCTTTGTCCACTGGATCATCTCTTCAAATCCATTCTTAATGGGCTGTTCATTTACTGTGGCTAACTGCTTAGCAAATTCTATCTCCCAGAGAGAAGGTAATGTCGCTCCATCAGCAAATGCCTTAATGTCAAAAATATTAAGACTTTTCCCTGTGAATAATTTTTTCCCTTGTTTCAGATCAGTTGTCATTTCCTGGTCAAGAAGAATGTCTGATTCTTCATCAAACTGAATGTGGTCCACTGTCCTTCTACTAACTCTAACAGAAGAGGATCTGGCAATCTTCATATCCCATATTATGTTACTGAACTAATCTTCCAGTTCCCTCTCTCCTTCTGTGTGGGCCCTAGACTCCTCCTCATGCTGCTGGAGTTGCCAGAGCGGCTCTGACTTGGTTGTCTGCTTGTCAAAGAGCAGAGAATCTGTAACAGCAGATGCAGCTGCCACCAACTCAGGACTGAGGGGTTCACTTCTGAAACAGAAAATGAAAGAAATGAGAAAGGAAAAATGGAATTTTAAAGAGGAGATCTACTTCTGTGCCTCTTCCACCCTTCTAATTCTATAAATCTAATCTGCTGCCATCTTCCCAGGACTGACTTCCCTTCTGAGTATCTCTTCTGTGTCTGTGTTTTCACATGGACTCTTTATAAATAAATCAGTCATAGATTTAGTGCCACAGTAATGTAATAGGATTTCATTTTTTTGTTTTGAAATCCTCATTTTATTAGAGTATTATGACAGTGTAGGTTTGTTGTATTTTGTTGCTTACCATTTATTAAACATGCTTCAGTCGGGACATATTAGGTACAGGAGAGCGAGGAGCACACAGGAAGGAGGAGAGAACCAAAGGGTCCTCCTCTTGTTAAAGGAGGACACAGTGTCATGTTGTCAATTACTTGGCACTTCCCACTCTCTCCTGTGGACTGGGGCCAGGGGCATTCTCAGAAACTCCATGGAAGTAAGGACATGCTTGTGGTAGCTCTGGCAAAAGTCTGTTATGGAGAGGATGAGTGATTTCTGGTGCTGCTTCACGGTCTGCTTTTAGCCTTTACTCTGTCCTGAAATTCCCATTTACAAACACTGCCCAGGTAAGCTCTGGTTTTAGTACAATAAGTCACAAAAAGTCAGGACCCAAACAGCACCACTTCTGTGACCAGGGCTGTGGAGACAAGCTTTTATTTTTAATATGTGTATTTGTGCATGTGAGTGAGCATTTTAAGTTAACTAATTCCATTTGCAAATATTCTGCTTTCAAATTAGGTCACAGTCTGAGGATCTGAGGTACATATGCATTTTTGTGAACATTATTCAACCCAGTAGGGTCACCTCAGCAACTTGAAATGACATTTTTGTCCATCAACAAAAGACTCTACCCCTTGACTTCATTTCTATTCAACTGTTTCCACTTCTCAACCCATCTCAGCTTCACATATGCTTCCTATTGTCACAATTTTAATAATTATCTACCAATGTTGAATATGCAATGTTAACATTCTTTTTTAATATATATATATATATTAGATATATATATATTGCAATGTTAACATTCGTATACAGTTTTATACAATAATAGTTCACTTGGACCGAATGTGAAGCCATTCAATACAGAATGCACTTAGCATTAATCCACAGGGATGTATTTTTGTGGCCACTCATTGCATTCTGTATCTCACTAAATTTTCTCAAGTATTCAGCCATATTTCTTTTTTAGATATTATACTTTTCTTTTTCTAGACAAATTCTCCAAGAACTTTCCAGTCAGTGAACTAATTATTTTCCAACTCTATACAATTACCATCCTGGAAATTCCCTTTACTATCTATTTGCAGGAGTGTATTTTGTGGGGGGGGGGTTCCCCTTTATTAAAAAAAGTCGACTACCTATACTGGGCTATAATTTACACACATCTATGGATCCATTTTAAAATGCTCCAATGTTTTATGACGAATTTGTAAACGTGTATATAGGCACCCCCGCCAAGAGCTCCATCACCCGAAAAATGTCGTATGTGTGCCTACATTCAACCCTTGTGCCTCCAACCAAAAGAAACTACTTTCTTTTTCTTTTCTTTGAGTGCAGATTGGGACATTTATTTTTCCATCGGTTCATATAAATTGTACAGTAAATATTCTTATGTTCCTGGCCCATTTTAGTTATCATAATGCTTTGAAGATTCAACTATGACTTTACTGCATCAGTAGCTTGTCCCATTTTATGCCTATATCTTAATTTGGCATATCAATGTTACCACTTTTAGACCAAATGACTAATGTTGCAATGAATATCCATGCTCAAACATCAGTTCTTATTCCTATCTCCCATGATAACTACTCTTTAGTCCACACATATCTAGATAGACTAGCTTTCCCCTAATTTATAGCCTTTTGATACATATTCTGGGCATGTCATCCAGTACCCATTTTCTATACACTCTCTGGGTCATGGAATGTAAGGCACAGCAATCCACTTGTGCCTTCCTCTTATTCACTGCATTTTCACTGTTACACAGTCACCAGAGGAAGCAAGTAAATCCATGTGAGCTCACCAGATTGCCTTCTCAGCACCTGTTTCTTACTTACTTGTTTGCAGAAAATAATTTTTAATTTATTTTAAGTGTTCAAGCTCAGTAAAAGTCAAAAGAAGAGTATATCAAACAACTATACACCCTTCATTTGTACTCAGGGGTGTGAAATTCTTCACAATTCCTCCATCTGTCTCTATGCAAGAACATTCACTTCTTTTTTGTCATACAATTTGAAAGCAAACATCATACACTGGACACTTTGCCTCTAAATTCTTCAGATAAATCTTCTAAAATGAAGACATTTTGCTTCTATAACAATACCATCTCCAACCCTAAGGCATCAACATTAACTCATGCATTATCCAGATCATCTCTACATTTTCCCAAGTATCATAAAATACCTTCATTCAAGTGTTACCCAATACAAAGGACTATTATGATGCCTCTAAAGAATCCCCTAGACTGGAACAGTCTATTGCCTCTCCCTAGCCTTTATGTAATTTGTTTCTTAGAAGTGTCTAGTTTCCTCCAGCAAGACATTTCTTCATGGTTCTGCTTCTCTTCCAGGAACAAGAACCAGTAGCAAATTAGTAATCTTTCACATCCTGAAACTTTTTTCCACTGATCTTGTGTTTTCCCACTAGCCTTTTTCCTTCCACTGACCTTGCTTTTCATTAAAAGCATGCTCCACCAACTGTTTCCTTCCTAGACTGCCACAACAGTTTCAAATTCATCGATTTTTTTAAAGAATATTGTGTTCTCTTGTTGTTGTTTTTTTAAGTTTAACTTTCTTATTATCCAGGCTTAGGTGTGGTCACTGAAACACGATAGTTATTCTTTATTTCTGCATTATTCACATTTTCTAAATTTAAAAAATCAGGATATATGTTCTGGTGAAAGGACAGAATAAAATCACAACTTTCTTATTAGATATGCCCTTGTCTAAACAACACAAAGCCATGGTTGACCTAACACTGCTTATAAATATCCTAAGATAGTCTTACTGCCATTTCTTCTCTGATGTATACCACTTCGTGCACATTCCTGCAAAGTGTTTGCTTGTATCAAAAAATTACAGGCAGGAACTAGAAAGATGGCTCAGTGGTTAAGAGCGACGATTGCTCTTGCAGAGGACCCGGTTTCGATTCCCAGAACCCACAAGCTGGGTGTGGTGGTTCACGCCTTTAATCCTAGCACTTGGTAGGCAGAGGCAGGCAGATCTCTGTGAGTTCAAAGTCAGCCTGGTCTACAGAGTGAGTTCCAGGCCATCTGGGGCTATAAGGAGACCCTGTCTCAAAAAAAAAAAAAATTAGAGGCATACTTAGCATTCACAACACTCAAGTAAAATCCATATATTGACACTCTAAGATATTTGTGAATAAGTCATTAATACGTTTTATTTTAATCAAAAAAGGCTTAATATCAAATTAAATCTAACTCAAAGAAAGTAAGTGACATTTTGTTTCATGTACATTCAAGACTGTGGAATCACATTCCACATCAATATTCTAGGAATCATCCTTTTCTCTCTAGAATATCAAAAGTCCTAAAATGCTACCACTATTTTCTATAGCCTCAGAATAAAAAGTAGCATGCCAGACATAAAGGTTTATACCTGTAATCCAGCCCTTGGGAGAATGAAACAGGAAGATCACCACAAGTTCAAGGCTGGCCTGGGCTATATTCTGAGTTCTAGGCCAGTATGAAATACAGAGTGAGACCCTGTCTCAAAAGAAAAGAAAACATAACAAGGGCTCTATAGCCTCATAAAACTTTAGTATTCTTTTATTTTTATTTATTTATTTTAATTTATTTATTTATTCATTCATTTATTTATTTATTTATTTATTTATATGTTTGGGTAGATGGGCTGAATATGTATAAGTGCATCTTTGTCATACAATGCCCATGGATGACACAAAATGACATTAGATTCACCTGGAACTGGAGTAATGGACTGTTGTTAGCTACCATGTGGGTGCTAGAAACAAACATGAGACCTCCATAACAGCACCCAATGCTCTTACCCACTGAGCCATCTCTCCAGCCTCTTACACTTTAGTGTTATATAGCGTCTTTCTATATTATCTCTCTCACATTTTGATTAGAACTTTCCTTATAATTACATGCAAAACAATACCTTTAGGAGATTCCAAATACATGGGGGGGGGGTATGTGTATGAGTATTTTGCCTGCATGTGTGTAATGCACCCATGCTCTAATGCCCACAGAAGCCATAAAAGGATCCCTTGGAACTAGAGTCACGTATGGTTGTTAGCTGTGGTGTGAGTGTTGAAAACTGAACCCAAGTCTTCTCCAAGAGCAGCCAGTTGTCTTTTTTTTAATATTTTTTTAAATTTTATTTATTTTTGTATGTGTATGAGTGTACTGTCTGCATGTAGGTTTGTGCACCCACGTCGTGCAATGCCGCAGAGGTCAGAAGAGGGTCTCAGATTCCCCTGGAACTGGAGTTCTCCTGGAATTGGAGTTAGACGGGTCTCAGCCGCCATCTGGGTGCTGGGGATGGAACCCGGGTCTTCTGCAAGAGCAGTTGGTGCTCTTAACTGCTAGGCCATCTCTCCAGCCCCACAGCCAGTTGTCTTAACTGCTGAGCCATCATCTCTCCAGCCCCATGGATTCCAAATCTAGATTTTATGGTGAATACACTGCAGAATACATTGTTAACAGTATTATATGATTTTTAAATTGGAATTATTTTTAGCAACATAAAATATGTAACTTGATATATGGAGGTATAAATTTATAAGAACATAACAAGAACATTTCCTTTTCATCATCCATTTTATGGTATATGGCAGTGGCTGCAACTAAGAAGGAATGCAAGAAAATGATACAGCTTATCAAGGAAATACACTTGCTCTGCCCTCCAGGTAAGCACTAATATCCTTTCAGTATTGTGACACATGATATAATTTCTGAGAACAGTTGCATTGAAATGATTAGTATGTTTTCCTGATCAATCGAATTGGTATTGCTTTTATTAACTTTATTTTTCCCATTTACACATTAGACCTCCACAAGGGATTGTGATCATTGTTTTATGTCTTGTTTTGTTTGGGTTTACTGCTTTGCTTTGGTTTGGTTTGGTTTGGTTTGCTTTGCTTTGCTTTGCTTTGCTTTGATTTGGTTTGACTGGAATTGGAGTTTCAGACGGTTCTCGGCCGCCATGTGGGTGCTGGGGATCGAACCCGGGTCCTCTGTAAGAGCAGTCAGCACTCTTAACCGCTAGGCCATCTGTGCTGGATAGCTTTGGTGTCAACTTGACACACCTGGGTTGAGGGAGCCTCGATTGGGCAATTGGCTCCATTGGATTGGCCTGTGGCCACATCTGTGGAGTATTGTCTTGATGGTCGAGCAGTTGGGGCGGGGGGCCCAGCCCACAATGAGTAGTGCCACCCTGCTGGTGGTTGTGTACGGTATAAGAAGGCAGGCTGGGCATGAGCAGTGAGCAAGCCAGGAGCAAGCCAGTGGACAGCATTCCTCCATGGCCTGTGCTTCAGCTCCTGCCTCCAGGTTCCTGCCCTGAGTTCTTACCTTGGGCTCCCTGAATGATCAACTGTGACTCAGGAGATGTAAGCTGAATAAACCCTTTCCTCCCCAAGTTGGTGTCGGTCAGAGTGTTTTGTCACAGCAATGGAAGATAAACTAGGACACCATCTCTCCATCCTATACTTATATTCTTATATTCTTATATTCTGTCTACTGTCTCTCAAACGTGTCACACTTGATCTACATCACATGGATTCTGGCGTGGCTGCCAGAGTGACCTGAGTTTCAACACCTGGCTTTAATTCTGTCCGAGTAAACAGAAATGGGTTAAAGTTCTGGGCTCTGTAAGAGTCTATAATAAGCCATGCCTCATGACACTAATACAGGTTGGGTTTTTTTTTTAAGGTTTATTTTCTTTTTATATGTGTGGGAGTGTTTGCCTTCTGAATATACATATACCACATGTGTACAGTGCCTGTGGAGGACAGAAGAAGGAATTAAATCCCTTGGAACTAAAATTACAGGTGGTTGTGGGCCACCATGTTGGTGCTGGAAACCCAACCTGTGTCCTCTGCAAGAGTTTCAAGTGCTCTTAACCACTGACCAATCTCTCCAGCTGCATGTCATTTAAAGCAGTTCTCCAAAAAGTGAATTCAAAACTAAATCTATTATTTAAAATTATATTTTTAAGATTTTTGGGGGGGGGTCTTTTTGAGACAGGGTCTCCCTTTAGTCCCAGCCGGCCTGGAGCTAACTCACAGAGAGCTACCTGCCTTTGCCTCGCAAGTGCTGGGATTAAAGAAGTGCGCCACCACGGCCGGCCTAAGATGGTTCTTAGCTGCCGTGTAGGTGTTAGGAATGGAACCCGGGTCCTCGAAAGAGCAGTCAGTGCTCTTAACTGCTGAGTGATCTCTCCAGCCCCATATTTTTAAGAGTTATTTTTATTTTATTCATTTGTGTATCTGTGTGAATGTATGGGCACATGTGTGTGCAGGTGCCCACAGAGGCCAGAAGAAGGATTTGGATCCCTTACAGCTGTATTTGCGGGTGGTTGTAAGCCAGCTGATGTGGGTGCTGAGATTTATACTCAGGTTCTCATGACAAAATTGCAAGCACTCCTCATCACTGATCCACCTTTCCAGCCCTGAAATTACTTGCAAAGCATAGCCTCACTTACCTATAATATCAACAGTGGGGAGGCTGAGGCAGGAGGATTATTGTGAGTTAAATGGCAGTCCAACTACATGGTGAATACCAGACCATCCAGAACTGCATAGCAAAGGCCTGTGTATATATATCGTCTATGTCTTTGTACCAATAATTAGGTAGTAACATATTGTGCTGCTCCAAAACAAGTATCAGTTTTAAGTATGGATAGACAATGGTTACACTTCTTATTTCCTAGTCTTTCTCCAAGAAGAATGTCAAATCCCATGCCTAAGAAGTAGATTACATTATGGAAAAAAATAAAAATATAGTATGTAGATGAAGCCACAGTCTTTAATGGTAATGAAATGACGGATCAATAGTTAGGAAGAAGGGAATGATCTGGTCCTTTGGGAAAAAGCCTTGGAGGAATTCATTTTCCTATCACTCCTAACAAGTCTTTCTACCACTGAATGAGAGGTGGTGAAAGAAATTGGCAAAATGAAACCCCTCTGCATATGGTGTTTACTCAGAAGTGTGAGGTGCCAAAAAGACTGTCAGCCACAGCAAGTTGGACCTTCCCTGGCACAGCTCCGTTGAAAGAGCACCCCTGACAGAGGCTCAGCCTCTGCACCCATTAGACACAGTGTGAAAGGTCCCATTCATTTGCCAGCTGGCGTGGTAGACCATTATCTAAAGATGTAAGCACTGCTGCACTGGCCTCCCTGCAACTGGAAACCAAAGTGACGATTAATTATGGATGGAATGTGGCCAGGCCAGGCTGCAATTGTAATCAAATGAGACCACACTGAGGAAAAATAACATTTCATCCTGCTTGAGGTAACTCACAGATAGATTTATGACTCAGCTGCCTGTCGGAGATAAGTAAAAATCAATCAAATTATTCATATGAGTAACAAGCAAGAACTGGTGAAACAAAAAATATGCTTCCTACGATTGTGCTACCGATATTCCATTTAATATACAGTTTGATTCTCCAGAATCGCAGGTCCACAACTTTTTTTTTTAAGTGAAAGCTGAGAAATACACTATCAGCTGGCACTCTAATGAGGATATCTGGGAACTTTCTACACTCAAAGCCTTCCTTGTGAAAATATATTACAATATTTCCTGCTTTATTGCCTGCCTCATATGTTATTATGATAATTCTGCTGCTTATTGAAATGTGGAGCCTGGAAGCTGCAGAGCCAGTCAACAAATAGGAACAGCTTGTTAATTATGTCCATGAATAACCAAAAAGAGAAGAAATAATGCTAATCTATGCAGCAAAAAAAACTAAGGAATATATTTCTTCAGAAGCACAGTTTAAATTTCAGCTGAACTCTCTAAGGGAAGGAGTGTCTTTTGATTGTCCCTGAAAAGGGGTCTCAGTTCCTAGTACTAACTTGCTAAGCTAAACAGACACCATCACAGCACACCACAGGTGAAGAGGGAAAAGTGTCTCTGCAGACTAGAACCAGCTACAACCTAGCAAGAACTGGCTTACTTTCAAAGATAGTGTCTAGGGCTGGAGCAATGGCTCCGTGATAAGAACACTTGTTGTTGTTCTTCCAGAGGATCCAAGTTCAATTCTCAGCACCTACATGGCAACTAACAACTGTCTGTAACTCCAGGTCCAAGGGATCCCATGCCCTCTTCTGGCCTCTCCAGGCTTTGCATGACACAGGTGCACTCACATACATGCAGACAGTACACTCATACACATAAAATAAAAATAATATAAATAAATAAATAAAATATGGAGTCTGTTAATGATGTGTTAACCAATTAATAGTAGAAATGGAATGTGCTTTTTTAAAATCTCTATACAGTGACTTTTTTTCCAAAGCCAATTTTTTTTTCATCTTTTTTTTTTAATTAGTTTTTATTGATGCTTTGTGCATTTCATACATTTTTTCCAATTTAGTTCAGGCTTATTTCCCTTTCCCTCCCCCCCACCCCCACCCCATCCCAGATCATGCATTCTGCCATAACTGTCCTGCATCTTTCTCTGTTTTTTTTTTTCATTTTTAGCTATAAGTGATAATCCATGAGTACAAGCATCCTTCATGCAAAACCTATCTGCAGGCTGTTGTGCCCAAACACCTACAGCCCCACCATCCAGTGGGGGGTGACAGGTTGTTTGTTCAATCAAGTTGATCAAATGAGTGTCCAGACTACATTGCTGTAGTTTCACCATTCACCCCAATCGCAGCCCTTACATTCTACCACGCCCCCTCTTCCGCAGGTTGTTCCCTAGGCTTAGAAAAGGGGCACAGGTGGATGAGAGGTAAAACAGTCCACTCTCTCTGGAGCTGTTGACTTGGACTCTGGTCAATTCTGGCTGTTTCCTTTCATGGGCTGACAGTTTGTCCAGGAATAACCTTTCGATCCTACTAATGAAGAACAAGCAATTAGATATATAGGTATTTAAGCAGCACTAATAGTTATGGTAGGTTACTTTAGCATAGCCAAAGCCAATTTTTTTATTGAAGCTTTGTGCATTTCATACATTTCCCAATCAAATATAAACCCATTCCCCTTGTCCCCCACCCCACCAGAGCTCATGCATTCTGCCATACATGTTTTTTGTCTTTTCCCCAGTCTCTTTTAAAATTTTCAATGCAGAAGTTTACTGTTTTGGGCAGAAGTTCACCATTTCATTCAGTTCTTTGATCCAATCTTTTGTTGTTGTTGTTGTTCTTGTTCTTGCTCCTTCCAATTTGCATCCCTCCAAAATATGCATATATGCATGCCACATATATCAAGATTATGATGTCATAGGGTTAACATCTTCAGCTTATGATTTCTTTTTTATTTATTTTTTTCTTTATTAGGCTGAGAGATGTCATGTTTCCCTTAAGGAATTGTTTGAAGGATCCTCCTTGTATACTGTGACTTTTCAATGAGAAAGTTAACTGACTTTAGCCATCAAAATGAAAACATGTATCTATTGAGCTCTAAGTCCTGTAAAATATCTGTAAAGGGAGCTAAGATCTTCAAAGCAACAGCCGAGAAGCTACTGCATAGAAACTGGGGTCTGTCTGCAGAATCCTGAATTCCACTTCATTTTCTATTCCTTCCTGTCACTGCTAAACTATCTGTTCAGAGATGGATGCCTGGAGGGCAGCCAGAAGATTCCAGCAAAACAGGAGAGAGGCTGAAAAGAACTGTGGCAAAATGCCACAAGGGACTAGCCAGGTGCCCATAGTTACTGCAGAGTGACATTTAATAATTGTTGAACCATCAAGAGGTCTTCATGAGAACATTGGGTAAAGTAACAGCAAGGAAGTGGATAGATGTTTGAAGAATAAAAGATACAAACCAACATGTGAGAGCAAGGCAATTGCATATTTCCATTTCTGATAGAGAGCTGAAGCTTTGGGTGTAGCTTCTAAATTAAAACCAAACAATAAATATTGACATAATTACAATGGTTTCTTGTAAAAGGATCTTTGTTGGTTTAGTGGAATCCAGTCAATTTCACCCTTTCTTATTCCTTAGAATGAAGTAAACATATTTGTTTGTCTACTTTTATTTTGTCTGGCCTATTTGAATGCAACATTAATTAAGAAGGACAACATGAGGCAGTCTAGGGGGAAATATTTCAAAAATGGAGGGGTAAATGAACCATGCAGAAAAGAATTAAACGTGAATATTGGGGCATCTATTAACATTTGTTTCCCAGAATTCCTTCATTTGCACAGTGAGACTCAATGAAAGGTGAATACTCACATAGAGAATAACAGGTGCTTGTTTTCCTGCAAACTGATTTCTTCTTTATAAAAGAATAATAGAACATTGAGATCCAATTACTGTGCATCTTCCCATGATGTTAAAAGGAACAGAATTTTCAAATGTTTACATATATAAGAAAGTAAAAAGTAAGCTGAAAGGAAAAAAATGAGGCTAATGCTAGAACTCAGTCTCTGAATTTCTGTCACAATATACTGTCTTGATTATTATAAAAAGATCATTCCATCTCCTTAGACTAGATGGTGTCCTCATTCCCTCATCTGGCTCTATTATTTTTCTACTGTCATTCACAGCTCCACAGCCTATCTCCTCCCTAGTGGCTCTTCCTCTTGCCTTGAGCAGATATAAGCATCCCACTTACCTATGTCTATATACTGAAACTTAACTTACAATCATGCCATTGAATATTTAGCTAGTTCTGCACATGTTGCCCCCACACATCCATCACATACCATACCCTCCAACCCAGTAATTCTCCATTCCAATGAAACTTTGTATATAGAGAGCACATCTTATGTGGCTTGGAGTCTGAGCATGGCATCTACAGCCCAGCAAGTACTCAGTCCCCAGCATAGGTTTTCAAATTTGAACAAAGTTAAAATTTAAAGCATATCTAAAGAAAAATTCCTGTGCAATAGCTAAAATACACTATGCAGGTATAAATGAAGGAGCTAAAATACACTATGCAGGTATAAATCAATAGCTACTGTGAAGACAAAGTAGTGGGTAAAGATTGAAAATTACACCTTTGAACTAGATTAATGGATCTTGAAAAGTCCAACCATTCTTCTCTCTGGACAGAGGTTGTCTACTGAGTATAGAATCCAGTACACTTCAGAAAAGCCTGTCTTTGCTTAGTTCATATGATCCTTGTGTGTATGTTCTATATGAACACACAGCTTTTTGTATATTACTTGGAACTTTGAGATGTCTTACAAGTTTAAAGACATTTGGTAGACCTGAACTTTAGAGTGACTGTGCAACATTATTTTTCCATATTTTCATTTCAAAGGCTTTATGAGAATCCTTGAGATTAAAGTTTTGGTTTAAAAAAAAAGTAAACTTTTTCTGTATACACATAACCTCTTCAGCAGATTTTAATCTGTTTAATCTTACTGTCCCTTCAATATAGACTCATGAAAACCATCATATATAAACCATATAGACCCAGTGAGAAAGCTCAGTGAGGAAAGGAACTTTCTGTTAAGCCTGATGTCCTCCTACTACCAACTGGGTCCTTCAATGCCAAGGACCCAGTTGGTAGTAGGAGAGAACTGATTCTCACAAATTGTCCTCAGATCTCAGACCTCAGACCTCAGACACAAACACCATAGCGCACACACACACACACACACAATCAATCAATCAATCAATCAGTAATACACGTGATATATATAAATCATATCATGATATACTTATGATGTATGGAGTATATATGCTCCCTACATGATGGAAATTTATATAACACATATGCTACTCAAAAATCTGTAAAGTGAGATGTGATCTTTCAGTCAGCAGCCTGGGAAACGTTACATAGGAATTTCAGCCTCGTTTCTCTGTTCAGCCCTTCTGTGCTTCTGTTCTCGTTCATTCCTCTCTTATTCATCTCTGTCAGTTATGAAGCTGCTGCTATGTGCATAGGTAGAGTAAGTACCTGGGGTGGGGAGGGGTGGTCAGAAGGTGCCCAGCGGAACAAAGGGCTCTCCTGCTCTAACTGCTATATTGTCCTCAGAGCATTGTATTTAGTGCTCTCTCTATGCTATCTCAGTTAGTCTGAAAGTCTAAGTAGTAATATCCTTGTCTTACTATAAGGAACTGAGTTTAAAGAGAATTTTAGCCACACCAGCTGTTAAATTTTTACTTGTTTTAAGGACTAAATTACTCTTTCTATGACTTTATACAGCAACTAAACTACCTTAATATATGTTTCTGTTTTTTACTATGTGGTAAAAATATTTCTTTTATTTTTAATCTTTTATTGAAGTCTTGTGAATTTCATACATCCCTTCTCAGTTCAATCCAGACTCATTTCCCCCTCCATGTCCCGCCCCTCCCAAGTTCATGCAGTCTGCCATACATGTCCTGTTTCCCCTTCTGAGTCTTTTCAAAGTTTTTCAAAGCAGTTTATTTTTCTGGGGGGGGGGGTAGAACTCTACTGCTTCAGTCAGTTCCCTGTCCCAGTTCTTTTGTTGTTGTTGTTCCCTCCAATCCATATTGTTTCAACATATGTATTTATGTATGACACACATGTACTAAAATCATGTCATGTGAAAATAAACTGTATGCTATTTCCAAATCATATTTCGGAATTCACATTTTTCCCTTTTAATTTTATATTGCTCTAAGATATGCAAACATACCCCCCACCCTTGTACCAAAATCATGAAGTCTGAAAATAAGTAGCCTGTTAAGGGATTCACATGCTAAGGGCACAGTTGCTTTAGATAAAGAGAAATATAACATTAATGTTACTCATTCTGCCTTTGGCTCTGTTTAAAAATATTTCTTATACCATCAAATCTTACTCAATGTCCCCAGATAATAGTATCTAATAAATATAATATTGATATGTCTTTCAAAATACCTATGAAAGATGATTTTTAAGATTTGCTTATTTTTATTTTATGTGTGCCTACATGTCAATATGTGTATCACATGCATGCTAGATGCCCATGGAGGCCAGAGGAGGGCATCGGATCTCCTGGAACTGGAGTTACAGGCATTTGTGAGCCACATGTGGGTGCTGGGAACCAAACCCAGGTCTTCTGCGAGAACAAGTGCTATTAACCACTGAGCCATTTCTCCACCACCGCTTATGAATATTTTTGACTGTTTTCACCACAAAGAAATGATAAATATACATGTTAGGTATATTAAATATTGTGATTAGATTATTTTGTAATGTACACCTGTATTGAATCACCAGAGTGCACCCCATATACACACATGTGTATGTATATATATTTTTAAATATTATATGCCAAATTCTTTAAAATTAAACAAAATCTGCATAATGACCTAACCTCGAGAAACAACCTACAATTAAAAAAAACTCCAAGATCACAGAAGAGTACCTCATGAATACATACTGAGGTCCCCAGCTGTGGCTGCAGTCCCAATTTAGTAATGTACATAGAGATATTTGGATCAGTGTGTTTAATCTACATAGAGATATTTGGATCAGCGTGTTAAGTCTATTTCAAATCATTTTCATATTGAGAGTCAAATAGCATTATTTGCAGCTCAATTACTGAAATAACATCTATCAGTTCTCACTGACACATGGCCACACAGAGCACCTGTAGGTTTTTATGTGCTCTACTTATATAAAAAAGCCTATTAGAAGTGACATGGGTGTTTCACCGAGGAAGCTGCACAGTCTGACAAAAACAATTCCTTTACTTTAGCTGGACTTTTTCAACCTCAGTTTTTGAGCTCAAAAAGCACACTAGACACCGTGTTCTCTTCCACTTACCCCACCTCTTATTATTTCTGCATCATGTTCCTCCTACCTCAAATTACTCTTTTCAACCTTGTCGTATCATGTGGCTATGTATTCCCTATTGCCCCCCTTCCAAGTAGTACAGACATCTTCCAAGGACTTCAGAGCTTTCAGTCTACAGTTAAGATCTGTCACTGCTCAAAACCTTCAGAGATAGGACTGTATTTTACTTTAGTCCATTGTATTTGAATTTTGTTTCATGTATTAATTTTTTTCTCAAGAACTGTTCATGCCATAAAAGAAGGTAGGAAGAGTCAGTCTCTCATTGGGGTCTCACCGCTAGATCAGAACATTCTGCTGTTGGATTTTGTCCTCAAAAGGTAAGTGCATCCTTCCACCCATCTGCTAATTATGAACAGAGAATATGAGTTGTTTGTAAGGATACATACAGAACATGGTGGATGAACTACTTCAACTCAAAATGGTAACCTTTGAAATTTTATACTGTTAGTCTCTCCATTTGACAGAGGAATAAAAATGGGGACATAAATTATGATTAAACACCATTTATTAATAAAAAATCTTCAAATACTATATGTCTTAAAAGAGTAAATTATAGTGTGATAACAGAGTAAAGACTCTGAAGATGGTCTGCGTGGCTTCTTATTATTAGAACATCTCTCTAATTCCAGGCTTCCAACCTCACACCGTTTCTAGCCCTGAAGAGGGTGAACATAAGAGGCCAGTTGTGAACAGTCCAGTTCCTGGTGAGTACAGATTTCCTAAAGACTGAATGGGGCTGTACTTGTGACTCATCATAAACTCTGACCCCTAAACCCGACCATTATTCCCCTGATTCCCACACTTATTGCATCAACTGCTTCATTTATATTTAGAAAAAGATATTTTACAATGAAAATAAGGAATCCCAGTCACAAATCAAAACTAATATTCATCACATGTTATATGACAAAAGATACTACATGCAGTTGAGAATAGTTTTTAATATTTTATTGAGCTTTTGTTCATTTCATACAACAGTTCTTAATCAAATTTAGATCCCATCCCCCATGAATCCCCTTACAAACACCCACCCAGATCATGCACTCTTCCATACATGCTAAGTCCCATTTGGTCAAGCATTTTACCCAGATGTCCTTTGGTGCAAGTTAATCCACTAGAGTCTATTCAGCCTAACCAGAGATTTAAAGGAAGGTCTACTCTCCCTCACCCCACCATAATCAGTTTCCAACAGTTCTCAGCTAGGGCCAGCCACCATCTCTGGGCCCTTGTCTGATTGAGTTGGCATGTGTCTTTATGCTCACATGTGAACTTGCCACAAGTTCACATGAGCAAGTTTCTAGTGGCCTGAAAACTTCTGGTTCCCTATGTTCAGGGACCAACCCTGGCTCTTACAATCTTTCTGGCTCCTCTTCCAAAATGGTGCCTGAGCCATGGGTGGGTGAGGACTAATAAAGGAGTCCTATCCAAGGACACATTCTAAGTCTCTTAATCTCTAAAACTTAGACAGTTGTGGCCTTCTATGTGCATCGCACTCTGTGGTATAAGGAAGCTCCACTGTGACAGGTGAGGGATGCACTAGTACTCTTTCCACTCCAGTTCTACATTCCATGAGTCTTAGGTGTAGAGGTTCCACTGTAACTATGTCACCTCTCAGGGTGGGCATCTCTCAGACATTTTAGAAACTCAGTGGTTGTTCAGCATCATCATGTGGTTATTAAATTGAAGATTCTGGGGCTGGAGAGATGGCCGAGTGGTTAAGAGAGCCAACTGCTCTTGCAGAAGACCCAGGTTCGATCCCCAGCACCCACATGGTGGCTGAGAGCCATCTTTAACTCCAGTTTCAGGGGAATCTGACACCCTATTCTGACCTCTGTGGCATTGCACGACACGGGTGCACCAACCTACATGCAGACAGTACATTCAAACATATAAAAAAATAAATAAAATTTAAAAAAATTTTAATTGAAGATTTTTCAGCTTACACTGAGATCTTCTGAATACAAAGCTAGTAACTTTCTTGTCTACAATAGAAGTTTGCCTTTTGGAAGAATAGAAATCAAAAACAGGCAGTTACAAAGCTATCCTGATGCCAGTCAATGCAGTGATCTCAAGCATATGATGTAGATCAGGATGGCCTCCTTCCACAGAAAACGTCTTCCTGATGTGGTCTCCTAATTCAACAGGTTACTGAGAGAATGAAAGAGTTACCTGAGGCAAAAGACCTAGTTCTGTGCAAGACACATAGGAACCCAACTGCTGCCTGAGCTGTGATTTGTCTTTATTTCCTGGTAGTGTATCTTCCAAGCAGGACAAGCTACCAGAAACTTCTACAGTTCCAGTGTAGATGTTAGCTCATCCCTAAGTCTAAATCCTTTTCTTTATTGTTTTCATATTTCAGAGTTCCTCATTTCACTATAATTTACCATCAATCATTGGACTCAGCTTTGTATATACTATGAAAAATACCTACAATTCAGAGTTTAGTTCAACAATACAATGCACACTCAATCATGTAAAAATAGAGGAGTGTGTGTGTCTAGAATCACATTGCTATTGGTCAATGGCATAATCTGCAGAATTTGTCTGTTTCAATCTGGCCTGGTCCACCTTAGAAAAGGTAGACTTCCAGGCATTTACAGCAATTCTGCCTCCAAGCTGTTGAGAGTTGCAGCTTAGTGGCCCAAAGACAGTCTTGAAAGAGGGCTGCAGGTGGCAGCTATTAGTAGCACATCTTCATCAAGGTTGGGCAAATGTGTTCTATCTAGTAAAGGAGATTCAAGGCCATGTGGGAGCAATAGCAACAGTATCCACTCCTGGATATGTTTAATGTACTAAAAGCAAAGAGGCTAGGGTTTGGACTTAAAGTCACATTTCATGTATCTAAAATGGAAAACAAAAACAAAAATCATCTCAGAATTACCAAAGACTTTTCAATAATATATATGTTTTGGTGTGTTTTTTTAACAAAAACAGCTGTAATTAATTTACTGTGATGGTCACAAATTAATTTGTTTTCCTTTTCTGGTTCTTAATTAATGTCCAACTATATTCTCATTGCATTAAGGGAAATCTCCTCGGTTGTCTTCCTGCTCTTCCAGATTTAATAAGTATCTTGTTTCCTACAGAGTAGCTAAACAGTCATATCACTGGGCTCAAATCTAGGTAGCTGTTAAAATTCTGAGAATCTGCTATGAATGTTTTAACTTGAAGGATGTTGAAATTATCTATTTCTGTTCATCATTAAGGGCTGTGCAGGATTTGGCATTAGGACCTCTATTATTAAAATTATCTCCCTTGCAGTGGTATTACGTGGTGTGCTTATGATTCTCTGGCCTTAGGGCAGGGTGCAGGCCAGGCTAAAACCAGGGGAATGAATGCAGTTAGTTTCAAAGTCACAGAGTTAAATTGGATCCAAGAGGAAAGATGTAATCAAGGGCTGAAACAAAGGTCAATCACTGTGTTGAGCTGGAAGACTCTAACTAATAAATGAATAAGAGTTCATAAAAACTGGGTGAAAGCCAGAAGTATACGAGGAAGTAGGAAATGGGAACAGAGGGAGACTATCCACCTTTAATTCTGGCAAAGAACAGCCTGCTGACACTGGGCTCTTTTCAAATGTGAGGACACACTTCCCCTGTTACTCAGAGGCAAGAAGAGAATTCCGAAGGCACTGTCTGTAGCAGGGTGTGACAACCTTTGTACTTGACTGGAACACCCCACAGTACTAGGTGAAGTTTTTATTTCTCTAATCTATAAAGCATGGTGATCCAGGCTCCTATCAGTGTGATTCCATGGGAACACACTCTACATGGTATGCAAGTGCACCAGCCACTCTCCCTGAGGACTCTCTAGATAAGAAGCTGAGCCTTATTTAAACACTGTCTTCTTACAGTTTTTTTCTTTGGTTTAATATGGCTATTAAAATTACCTACTTAATATCCCAGAGAAGAATTTTCAAAATGTATTAATGAGAATATAGGTCATGTTGTCTCTGTTTTCTCAGTGACTCAGTTATTTGACATTTACTTAGTGTCCTTTGAATGACAACAGCCTTGCCAGCTGCTGACGGAAGGGGAACTTTCCAGCCTCACTTACACTGTTTACCTTCATTAGCTCTTTGTTAGGATTCACTCTGGACAAACATAGAGGCCGCCATCCATCCAGTTCCACAGTCCTGTTCGCATCCTCTAGATTTCTACTATCTGTGGATTGATTTCATTTTTGTTTAGCTCCTTTGATGCTTAACATTTTAATTTACATTAACAGCATGTTTAATGCAGTTGTAAAAATGCTTCTGTTTCCAACGTTTAATTTATAGCTACCACATCAATTGTAAGTCACTTTTACTATGCATTTTATTTTGAGATGACAAGTAAATCTGTCAGTAAGATTAATATCAAACCCAGGTGCCCTTATAGATACATCACAGAAGTTGTTGATAGTCTTTCCTTTGCATGCAACCCAGTAAACGGCCAGAAATGATGCTAGAACACAAGGATGGGGCAGATATTTAACAGTTGCTCTTTGTAACATTTGCTATTTATAAATGTTTGAGATTCTGAGACTCAACCTCAGTCCTTGTACAAGCGAGGTAAGGTAAGCACTCTAATACTGAACTAGCCCTATCTAGAATTTTCTAGTTACAGTTAAAAATACACTGAGTGAAATTTTATCTCATTTTTACTATTTCTTGTGCAGGAGAACTTAACCTAGAGCCTTGTGCATTCTAACCAAGCATTCTACTACCCTGACCTACACTCCCAACCCCATTCAAAGGTGTCCAACCTTTTGACATAGTAACATGATACTGTCATTTACAAATGAGTTGAGCAATATTCACAGCACTTTAGAGAATTGCTCTATACTCCATTTCCATTGCATTTGCAATATATTTACATTATTTTTAATATTTCATTTTAATTTGTGTATGAGGCTGTTGTTTACATGTATATAAGTACACTCATGCATGCAGTGCCAAGGAAGTCAGAAAAGAGTATTGAATCCCCTAGAACTGGAGTTATATAGCTGGCTGTTAGCCACCATGTGGGTGCTGGGAATGGAGTGCAAGTCCTCTGCAAGAGCAGTCAGTGCCATTAACCACTGAGCCATTTCTCTAGTCCCATATTTACATTCTTAACTAAAAACATAGATTTGTAAATAATGTGGCCACTTTAAATATTGCTCTGAATACTGAATTTACAAATGAGTTATTCTGTGAAGCTTGTACTCCATAGCCTTTCACTAAATAGATGGCATCTCGTCTTTCAGCATACTATCCATTATTTCTTGTATGCTCAGTGTATGTGAAGAGCTGCAGAGTGTGCACTATCTTTCAGACTTCACTATCCTTTGGAGGTTTATGTTTATTGGCTTGGCCTTTCGTGCTCTCTTGTATCTCTGAATAGCTGTCCCATGCTCTCTTAGAAATTTTAGCCTTTTCTGGCTACACATATCAAACTGTTTCTTTCAAAGCAGCCTGTTAAATTTGTAATGAATGTACTTGTTTATTTCTTATCTGGATTATAATGGCCTTTTCACATATCCAGTAGATAGATGTTCTACAAGACCAAGAACTTGACTTTATATACCTCTGAATCCCTTAACCTGTACATAGTAATAAATGCTTCAAAAATATAGACTGATCAAATGTGTAAACATTTATAAACAGCTCATTTTATCTTCTAAACAACCCCAAGCAATCATCTCAAAATCATTTCAATTGTTTGAAATCTAAACAATTAAGAAATTTGTCCAAAATCATGTAGTCAGTCAGTCAGCACAAAATTAAAGCCATGTCCTTAATGAGTTTGGTTTTATTGCATCTTTTGTACTATGTGTTAGCTTTTCCTCATTGTGATAAAGACGAGATAACATAAAAGGAATAAAGGTTTCTTTTTGCTGAGGATATCTGAGGTTTCATTCCATGATTGCTTAGCCCCGTTGCTTTGGGTCTGTGATGTCATAGTACATTATGCTTGGAGCACAGGGTGAAGGGGTCTGCCCACTTATGATGGGCATGAGGAAGAGAAAACAGGGCACAGAGGGAGGCTGGCCATTTTAAGGATGTACTTTAATGACACCCCAATAATGCCACAGGGGGATGATCAAGTTTTTAACATGAAACATTGGGGAACATTTCCAACCTTGAGAATATTATTTTCACTAACAATGCTGCCATTTTCCCATCACCTATACTGGATACCTGAATCCTCTGCAGTCCTTTCTTTCTTTAATAAACCCACCCCAGTAATTGTTTCCCACAATCACTGACCCTCCAGACCTAATCTTCTCTCCCCCTCTGCCCACAACAGCCATGGTTTGGGCCATGACAGTTTCTTATCAATAGTGCTCCTTTTTTCTCTGGACCTGTCTTCTTGTTATCTATCGGTGACTCCTTTCTTCCAGGACACTTCCACCATGAAGATCGAACAGAATTCATATTTCATTCTTCTCCTGAAATCAATAAGTATTTCCATACATTTCAGTGAAAGTCACACTCCTTGGAGTTACATAGAGCCATCATTGGCCCCTGGCTTCTGCCACCCGTGTGCTCACTTAGGTTACTGTGCTGAGACTTCTGCTCAGTGCCTGCACTCTGGCTTTCTTCCAGCTCCTGTGCTTTTACATATGTTTCCTCTCTAAGTGTTTCCCCACTTGTCTGCCTCACATCTCACATCCTTGAGGACTCAGAATAAACAGATCTTGTTTTGAAGGCTGTACCTAATCTATCCTATGCCTGACAGTGACCAGTAAGCTAAGTACCTTTGCTCTACACTCCCATAAAACCCAGATCAAGTCTCAGCATTATGACTTTGATCATATGCAGCAACTGTCCTGTTTTATTGTTTGTCTTTTCATTTGTTTAGCTTCATTTTTGAGTCTGACAGTCCTTTATGGACTCTTCATAGCATGTGCCTATAGTACCTGGAATATTAATCAGAAATCATTTGCTGAAGGAAGGGACCAAAAACGGAACATTTTTTTTCCAAACATGGTTATAATCAAATGCAATAAAGGCAGTATTATACCCAACATAGTTACACATAGCACACAGAGTATTCCGTTTCTGGCTCTAGTGCTGAAGAATTCTCTAAGAGACGGTAGCTTCTCTTCACTACATCAGCCCTGCCCCCCCCCACACACACACACCCTCAGAGTACTGCAGTGATGTCATGAAAGATACAGGGATAAATGAGGCAGTCAGCCTGCTTTGAGAACACTGCAAGCTAATGAGAGAGACATCATTTTACAAAGGAATTCATATGATTTCTTTTTGCATGACTTCTTTTTGCTCTAGACACATGACTCACAAATTTATCAGAATTCACTTGGCCTTTTTAAAATTTATTCTTTATTTTCAGTAATTTCATAACAAATTGTCTTAAAATACCAAATTTCCTCTAATCATTGATTATTGTGCCCTAAAGCTCTCTTCTCAGGGGCTATTTCAAGGATTTTATAATTTGAAGAATGATTCCATGCTATTATATTCAGTGACTATTAAAAAAAAACACTTTGGTTTGAACTTTCTTGAGAAATAATGTATTGGCTACATTTATCAAATCATTCTGGACATATCTTGAATATTTTTAATGCTATATATGTTTTAAGCAAGGATTCCTAGAGAGCCTGGCCAGTGCCAACCAGCTGAACCACCCAGGGGACACAGCACTGCGAATAAAATGAAAGGTGGAATTCTTTTCTTGTGTGCCTTGAAGAATTATTTTGCTTTGCCTTTGTCCGAGTTTCCATGGAAACGCCTCTCCTGGAAATGAGCAGTTCATCTGAGCCTTCCTCCTGAATGTAAGCAGAGCACAAGCCTGATACTGTGATCTATTTTAATGAAGCCACAGCTTGCAGAAATCCAGGAATAATTACTATATTCGTAAAGAGGTCAAGCAAAATGAAAATGAGCAGAATGGGGAAACAATGGCTTAGATAGCAGCTTTAATCTGGCTTCTGCCTTTGCCTAAATATAGCCGGGGTAGATGGGCTTCTTACTGTGTACATGAAACAACCAGCAAGAGGAACAGGGAAACCCACTGATGAGAGTAATCTGCCCTAACCTGCTTTATCTGTCAATGTAAGTGAAAGGAGTTGTTTTCAAAAATGAAACAGACCCAGAAATCACCTTACCATCAAAAAAAAAAAAAAAAAAAAAAAGGAGATAATTCCATTTTAAAGGGAGATACAGACATACTAGGGACTAGGCTTTCAGTTCAGGAGTTTGATGTTAAGAAGCTCCATGCTGCATACGAGCAGGACTTCCCAAGTGCAGAGTATTGCAGTAACACTCTGCTGGTAACACTGAGTGGTGTAAGAGACTTCTCCAAATTCACAGAGGCATGGTGTTAGGAAAAAGAAACCACCAGTCTCCGGGGTGGGATGAAAAGGAGGCAGTATTCAGTAATAGTGTGTATGTCATGCACCACCCCAGTTTCCACCAGTCAACATTTATCGACGATGTGCTGAGTAGGTTGTTTTCTTAGGAGATACTGAGGTATTTTCTATTAAGGAGTCCTTAACTATGAATTTGTCTCTCTAAGACACAAGCACATCCCTGGTTAAGATTCTCAAAGCCAGGCTGGAGAGATGGCTCAGCAGTTCGATTAAGAGCACTGACTGCTCTTGCAGCAGACCCGGGTTCGATTCCCATCACCCACATGGCGGCTAAGAACCATCTTTAACTCCAGTTCCAGGGGAATCCCACACCCTCTTCTGACTTCCACGGCATTGCAGGACAGAGGTGTACCAACCTACATGCAGACGGTACACTCATACACATAAAAAATAATTAAAAAGAAAGATTCTCAAAGCCAATCAAATGGCTAACCTCAGAGGTCAAGGTGCTTATGTCACGATATTACATGTAAATTTGAAAACTAATAGTACTGCACACTCGGCCCTCAGTGGGCTCTGTTCCCCAGCCTGCCACTGCATCCTCCCATCCACTTCATTTTCTGGACATATATTTTTCTCTCAAACGCAACTATATACAACTTAAGACTTCCTGTTTGTCTTTCTAACATAGTGATAAGCATAGTATGCCATGTGAAGGCCAGAGAACAAATTCAGTGTCAGCCCTTACCTTCCATCTTGTTTGGGGTAGAATCTCTCTTGTTCTTGCAGCACTGGGCTGCATGCTCACAGCAAGCTAGTCTATGAGCTTCCAGGCATCAGCCTCCTGTCTCACCATATGACAGATTACAAACATGGGCCGCCTCATGCAGCTTTAACATGGGCTCTGGGGATGCAACCTCAATTTGTCAGGCTTATACAGTAAGCACTTTTATCCACCGAGCCCTCTCCCTGGCCCAAAACATAGTTATTTTAGGAAACTTAAAAAATTAA
Organism: Rhizomys pruinosus; assembly: GCA_009823505.1. Lineage (NCBI taxonomy): Eukaryota > Metazoa > Chordata > Mammalia > Rodentia > Spalacidae > Rhizomys > Rhizomys pruinosus. The sequence goes on along the minus strand of VZQC01003804.1, from coordinate 1,968,154 downwards.
GTATTCTAGCTGGGTGTGGTGGCAATGCCTTTAATCCTAGCACTCAGGAGGCAGAGGCAGATGGATCTTTGTGAGTTCAAGGCCAGCCTGGTCTACAGAGTGAGTTCCAGGACAGCTGGGGCTTCAGGGAGACCCTGTCTCAAAAAGACCAAAAAAAATTAAATATTCTAATATTTGATAGTTTTACTAAAAGTTATTATTTCAGCTAGATCTATAAAGGATATCTTGTCCTGGTGGTATAGCTTAGTAGTAGATCATATGCCTAGCATGCATAAGGGCCTGGTTCAATAACCAGCAACCAAAACAAAAAATACATAGATATATCCTAAAAATTAGTGTGAAATCAACTAGTATCTATATATCTGGTTGCCTTTAACTGACAACATGACACAGCTTTGAATAATATGGACAGAGAACCTTTACTTGAGGAATTAGCAAAATCAGATTGGCCAGTGGACATTCTGTGTGGCTTTTCCTCATTGTTAATTGATTAAGAGGGCCATTCCAGTGTGGGCCATACCATCCATAAGCATGTGGCACTGAACTATATAAGTAGCTACCTAAGCACAAGCCAGGAAGCCAGCTAGGAAGCAGCATCCTTTCTGGTTCCTGCTTTGCCTTTTTTTGCTGTGAAGTGAGTTCCTTGGGTGGAGGTAATGCTGTATGAAATAACAAGCAGGTCTGCCTTCAAGTTCCTGCCTTAACTTACCCCAAAGATGGACTATGACATGGAGCTAAAATAAACCTTCCCTCCCCAAGTTCCTCTTAGAGTTTTGTCAGAGCAACAAAAAGGAAGCTAGAATATCATACATCATTGACGTTTTCTAGAAGATCCAAGCCATTTCATACTTCCTGTGTCTATATCAATCAAGATCTAGTTGTGAAAATGTGTTCCTCTCTTAGTTTCTACAACTGTAGATCCCTATTTGACTTTCCCTTCTTCCTCTCTGAATTCAGTACTAATACTGAATATATTTTTCCATGTGCCTTATTTCCTGTGGGTTTCTGTTGTGAAGGCATCAGTGTGACGTTCGATTTGGAAGGGGTCACACTTCCTTCTACTTGAAGACCTGGAGAAAGGGTTGAAACATCCATCACTTTGGTATGATTCATGCCAAGCCCAGATTTCTCAAAATAAAGGCTTTCATAAGTTCTGGTTTCATTGTGCTAGCTTTCCTGTCCTTTCCCAGAGTGGTAAGCTTTGTAACTGTAGAGGTGACCTTCCCTTCTGTCTTATTATAACAAAGACAGAATGGCCTATGGAGCTGGGCTTTAGAACACATTTCATTATCCACTCTGGTGAAACATAGGACAGAACATCTTGTGCAATATGACCAACACATCGTCCCCAGGAAACCAGTACTCACATTTCTCCAGATTACTCACAGTGGGAGTGGAGGCCTAACTCATCATTTTGGGAAAAATGAGCACTGAAAGGATACAAAGTCTGCCTCCATTTCTTAGATCCTCTTAGCTTAATTCACTTCCAATATTTACTGAGCTTATTCCATTTGCCAAGTAGAAAGAGATGCTGTTGATGTGACAGTGAATCAAGCACATATTCTAGCCCTGGGCAATCAGAGCGATGGGCTCAGAGCAAGGTTTCTTCTCCCACACTCTCACAATCCTCCCCAGTCTCCTCATACACAGACAACAGCTCTGCTTCTGGAAATTCAAGTAGAAAAACTCAAAAAGCATCAATGATGTATAGACACTGTGGTAATCAACTGTCTCTACCCCCTACTCTTCCCCATCCCATGTATATCTTTTGAAAATATCCCATGGACTCCATATTTATCCAGCTCAGCATCCAGATGTAGACCAGAGATAAAGAAGGAATCTTGGCTTTTGGCATCTCACCTCTAACAGGAACATAAATAATAAAGATTGTCTAATAATTTTAAACTTTGTTTTTGAAATCCTAGAAATTTCAAAAGGATACTTTTTCTCCCCTAATTTGTACAAAATCCATAGATCTCTTTTTCTGTTCTTCTTTTGAGTTTTTTTTTTTTATTGATGCTTTGTGCATTTCATACATCATTTTCCAATTCAGTTCAGGCATATTTCCCTTTCCCTTCCCCCCCACCCCCACCCCCACCGAGATCATGCATTCTGCCATAACTGTCCTGCATATTTCTCTCAGTTTTTTTTTCCATTTTTTAGCTATAAGTGATAATCCATGAGTACAAGCATCCTTCATGTAAAACCAATTTGCAGACTGTTGTGCCCAAACCCCCACAGCCCCACCTTCCAGCGGGGGGTCAGGTTGATCAAATGAGGGTCCAGACTACATTGCTGCTGTTTCACCATTCACCCCAATCGCAGCCCTTACATTCTACCATGCCCCCTCTTCCGCAGATTATTCCCTGGGCTTAGAAAAGGGGCATAGGTGGATGAGAAGCAGAACAGTCCACTCTCTTTGGGGCTGTTGTCTTGGACTTTGGTCAATTCTGGCTGTTTCCTTTCATGGGCTGATAGTTTGTCCAGGA